>PVIR01035211.1:0-16630 GCA_004026965.1 Petromus typicus | reverse complement strand
AAGACACAAACCTCAAATAAAGTCATTTACATTTAATTCTAACAATGCTGTGTATAGGTGAAGAAGCTCCATTTCACAAATAAGCAAACAAAAGTTCTAGTACCTGAGACCCTTAAGAAGATATCTTACATAATGAAAGACATAAAATATAAGCTGTAACAGAAACAAATTACAAAATCCCACGTTGTACTTTGCTAGACTGGTGCCGGACTCCATATCTCCACCTTGACCTTCTTTCTTGCTTCTTCTGTGGGTTTCTTGATTTTTTAAAAAATTCAAATCTTAATTGGTATATTATATAAATGCATCATAGTCACTTTCAGCATTGAGGATTTGTACCAGTATATGATATGATACGACTTGGGTTCTTGCTTTTTAAAACTGAGCTCCCTTGGAGCAAGGTGAATCTGGAACACTTGAGAGTACTGAAGCTGACCAACAAATTAGGCATATCTCAACTACTTATTGCTTTTCTTTTCATTTTTCTTCTAACAATATCTACCACATCCACTCATTTTTTCCTCATTTGTCTTCTATCTTTCACACCAAATGTAAGCTAAATTATTCTGAGTTCTTGGCAAATATTGTAATTCTAATGAATTCCTAATATTTTGTAGGTGTTAAATAAATATTTATGGAGATAATAATGAACATCTAAAACAATATCATAAAAATAAATTAAGAAGGGGGGCCGGGGATTTAGCCCAGTGGTTCCGGCGCCTGTCTTGTAAGCGCAAGGGCCCAGGTTCGATCCCCAGTAACCACATAACAATACTGGACGTGGAGACCCACCCCAGCAGCAACCAGTACCACATACCACAGTGCCGGGCGTGGTGGCTCACGCCTGTAATCCCAACACTCGGGAGGCAGAGGCAGGAGGATTGCTGTGCTGTGAGTTGGAGGCTGAGCTCAGGGCCAGCCTGAACCACAAAGCGAGACCCTGTCTTTAAAAAAAAATAAATAATAAATTAATTAATTAATTAAGAAGTATTTTTGTTATCTAAACAAATAAAATGAAAATGATTTCTTACCGGCTAAATGCACAAGTCCTTATAAGTTGTGATTGAATAATATGGTAAATATTTATTTATGTATGTATGTATTTATTTATTTATTTATTTTTTAGGTTTTTTTTGAGACAAGGTCTCGCTTTGTGGTTCAGGTTGGCCCTGAGCTCAGCCTCAAACTCACATCTCAGCAATCCTCCCGCCTCTGCCTTCCGAGTGCTGGGATTACAGGCGTGAGCCACCACCCCCGGCACTGTGGTATGTGGTACTGGTTGCTGCTGGGCGTGAGTCTCCACATCCATTATAGGTATGTGGTTACTGGGGATCGAACCCGGGCCCTTGTGCTTGTAAGACAGGCACCAGAACCACTGAGCTAAATCCCCGGCCCATATGGTGAATATTTAAATTTGTGGCTGTATAGACACATGCATTAGTCCTCCTCACAATATTTTATCTTGTCTTAGATAGACTTACCTCATCTTTTTTCTTATTTTCTGAAGCAGTTCTAGAAGTCCATGCTCTTGAGTGTCTTTAGTTGCACTCTTCTGGCTGCATAAATGTCCTGAATCAATTCAAATATAGGAGGCAGGGAATTCAGGGCAGGAGGAAAAGGGAAAAAATGAGAATCAAGTCATGTCATATTCTGGTACAAACTCTTAATGTTGAAGGTGATTATCATGTGTATTCATAATGTACCCATAAAGATAATTTTTTAAAAAAAATGTTTACCTTGCATGATCACTTTGACTGCAAGAAAATACACACATGATGCAGTGCCAGGTCCTGTGAATGACAAACACGGCTAAGGGTAGACCTCCAAAGTGTGTAAGTGTTCCTTTCCGTTAAATGGCATACAGCACCGCTACTCACCATATTTTTTTTTTATCACAACTCAGAAAGATATTCACAGAAGATGAGCTCTAAAATGGCTGAAGAGATTTGCAAGAAAGATAAATGAGGTTGAAATGAGTGGTAGAATTTTGCAGGAAATTCAGAGCAATATGTCTCTTACTGTAATGTTTTAGATTTTAAAATTCATTGTATATTTCCACATGGTGCTCCCCTTTCTTTATAGTCAACACACCATTAAATATTGACTTTTCATCCTGGAAGGAATGTCCATTATTTCTGGGCCACTGTTTATATTCAATGCCAAAAAGGATAGAATTCCTGATGCAATACGTTTTGCTATAGATTCACTTTCTCAGACTTATGATACAAATTTTAATGTACACAAGGAAGTACTCAATACACACATATATGTATTGAATAATAAATTGAAGAGTTTACACTTCTGCAGACTCCCTCAGTGTTGATAATTTAAATTATTTCATGGATTAATACTTTGGTCACTTAAGTATCACTCAGTGAAGAACATATGAATACCCTGAAGTTCACAAAACAAACAACAAAAGAAAGAGAGAGAGGGAGAAAGAGAGAGGAAGAAAGGAAGGAAGGAAACAAGAAAAGCTGAGTGTGTTGTTTTAAACTGTAATACCAGCACTTGGAAAGAGGAGGGAAAGAACTATCATGAGTTCCTGGACAGCCTGGGATACACAGAGAGAGTTCATCTCCAGAATAATAAGAAAACAAAGAAGAGAGGAAAGGAGAGGAGAGGAGGGGAGGGAAGAGAGGGGAGCGGAGAGGAGGCGGGGAGGGGATGGGAGGGGAGGGGAGGGGAGGGAAGGGGAGGTTTTTCAAAGCCAGTTGTGTCCGAAAAGGGCTGAGTGAGCACTGGGCCTGCCTCCACCTCATTTCCTATCAGAGAAGTCCTGCTATTTGTTTCCTTCATCAGGACTCTGTAAGCCATGTTACATATGATCTCAAAGTCCATGGCATTTCCTTTGAATAAACATCGTGGGACCAGCTTAACTTTCTTAGAAAGGGTCTCTGAGAGCTGTAGGTTCTAGAATTCCCAGGGTTGTCACACTGAAGGAACCAAAACAATGAGTTCCATATATGTCTGCGAGAACAAAAACCAATGAAATTTACCCTCTAGAAGCATCAACAGCAATTAGATTTTCTGACCTATATCTTATCTTTACATGAGATTGTGTTTTGAAAAATGTGAAGGTGGAGGCCTGGAGAAAGCCACACATTTGGTTTACATTACAGAGGACATACACTGTCCCCTGCCAGCACCTTCCACATTTGGTCCCTTTTTTCTATACTCCCTGGAGAATCAAAGTAGATTTGAAGACACTAGCTTGGTAGGTCAACAAATGGGGTCATCCTCTGGAAAGTGATGTTAGAGACAGACACAAGCAAAATGTCAAGTGGGTCACGTGAAAGAGAGACCTCGCATCTCTTATTTGATTATTATGATAATACTGACAGTTATAACAATCCCTGCCACAGAACTGATACTTGATATTCAATCAGAATTGAATCAGCTCATATGGTTTTGTTTGACACTGCTGCCCTGTTTAATGGAAATGGCACATGGTAACAGGCATAGGCACTACTACGCAGGAATCACTCCAAATACTGAAAATGAATAGTGCAGTAAGGACAAGGATGGGCTTCAAAAGATGGTGCTTTGAGGCAGTGTGGCCACTGGAATGCTCTTTATCACTTTCCCTGTGAGACATTCTATATAAAAATAAAACTTAGTGTTAAGAATGATTAACTGTCCCTCCTGTCTGCAGCACCTGAGTACAACCAGGAACACCTGCCATACAGAAAGAGATATTTGTCAGAGTTTGAGCAGGGATTGCAGGGAACATACAACCACATCTCCAGGATGGGAAAAGTTTAAGTGGACAGAGGCAGGTAGATGTGTGGTATAAACTACAACCACAGAGTTGCAGACTTGAATGATGCTGCTCAAGAAATATTAGGCTTCAGAGGAGAGTGGCTGGAGGATGAAAGTCAAAAATAAAAATTTTCAGCCATTCTAAAAGCAGATTCCTAAAGTAACTTTTAAAATTGATTATATTGCTATATTTATACACACATTATGATTATAGTCAATATTAAGGATTTGTACCTGTACATGCCATACCTTGATTTTCATTTTTCCCATTCCTTTGTTTTCACTACAACCTCCACCCGTATATACATAGTTTTTGTTTCCTTCATTTATTTTTTTTACTATTAAATTTTTTTCTCTCCTTTCTTTATTTTCCTCTACCCGCCCTTTCTCTTTCCTTTTAGAGAGCATACTCATACATGAAATAAATAGGACACAGGTGTGTAAATACATATTATTTGTCTACTATGAGAAACTGAAGATATAAATGAGTTCCAAGATAAATGATAGATATGGTTAAATAGGAAGAAAATGTTCTTAAAACAACTTTTGAGTAACCCACTTTGTTAGAGACTAATCAAAATATTAAAAATGATGCCCCATATCTACGGAGAATGTGATATAGCCAGGAAGCTACACAAATATCCGCAATGTACTGTAGTCTTTACAGTACAAAGATGGTGTTGTTGTTTAGAGGAAATGTCTTTTACTCTGCCTTAGAGAAAAACAAAGAATTTTTAACAGTGGAGAGGAGATATTTAGAAGATGAATCCAGGATTCAGTAAAACAGGAGTCATTTCAGCATGAACCAAAATAGCTGACAGAAGTGGGCACTCACAATCATT
Organism: Petromus typicus; assembly: GCA_004026965.1. Taxonomy (NCBI): domain Eukaryota; kingdom Metazoa; phylum Chordata; class Mammalia; order Rodentia; family Petromuridae; genus Petromus; species Petromus typicus. The sequence goes on along the minus strand of PVIR01035211.1, from coordinate 12,026 downwards.
GGCACAGCACAGTAGCAGAAGTCTGTGGTATATGTTTGGGAATTGGTCCAATGAGAATCAGGAAAGAGTTTGGGTTGCATGGAAGAAGACTAGGATATTTGAGGCCAAGGGTTGAAAAGGATAAGACTGATTGAAAGGAGAAGTTAACAACACAGAGCACTTGTAATAAATGGAATATGGAATTCAATTTTAAAAACTATTTAGCTTAATGTGAAGAAAGTATATTTTTGAGAGTTGGCATAATTTGTATTGTTTTGGCAAAATCATATTGTGATGGAAATATCTTAAAGCATCCTATAAAATATTATTTATTATGAAAAGAAATATTCATCACTAAAATGCCTCATTCATCTAAATGAATAGAGATGTTAATACAGATTTGGAAGTAGAGAAATACATACAGGTATATCCATGAATATATTTGTAAGTATAGAGAGAATTAGATAGATGAAAGAGAGAGAGATAGTAAATAGAGCCTACCCATATATCTATATTGATGTCTATTTGACTATCTCTAAGTGCATGAATACTGATACAAAAATATATATAAGAAAAGACAGGGACAGATATCTATATTTTTCTTGTCATACATCTGGATATATACTGTACAATAGTGATAGAAAGTATGAAATGTTAGAATTCCATTAAGAAATTGACTTATGCAACTTTTAAGTCTAAGCAGATTCTAAAGTTGACAATGTTTCTATGCCATAACCTTCAAGCACAACTCTCTCTTCTTTGAGAAACATGAATGCTTTGCTCGGAAATCTTTCAGCTGGGGCCAGTAGGTAAATTCTGAAAGGGACTCTTTTTCTTAAAATCATGATTATAAATGTTAATCACATCTCTGAAACACATTCTTAGCAACTTCTAAAGTAATAGTCAATTAATTTAGACACCAAAACCCACTCAACTTCACACAAATTTAACTGTCATGACTACTGACAGATATAAAGAGATACAGATGAAGAAATATATTCATTTATCACATTTATTTATGTAATGACATAGAAATGTGCATGTTTATATTTACCAGCATGTCTGTATCTGGAGATAGATTTATAATTTTATCTTTATTTATATCTACAGCTATGAAGATAAATATCTTTATTAAGATATTTATGCTGTATCATTTAGCTCTCTCCTTAATAAAATACAGCACCTGACACCCAAGTTCAAAGAAGAGACTTTTAATTTGGCCCAGTATTCCATGCGATTCAATGTGAGTTAAAGGCAGAGACATCATGGTGAACAAAATCACTGAGCAAAGACACCCAGTTCATAGTAGCTAGGAAGTGGATCAGGGGACTGTGGCAGGGAAGGATAAGAAAGGGACCAATCCAGACCCTTAAGGACACATTTTTATGACCCACCCAGTCACACAGAAGTTTGCTTCACTGGTGCCCTAGACAGACCCCAACACAATCAAATTGATACTCTATCCTGATTATCACATATCTACAACTGCCTACCTATGTGATTATATAAAAAGTGGATAGATGACAGAGAGATAGATATAGGAAATTTCATATATATATATATATATATATATATATATATATACACACACACACACACACATACATAAAGATAAATATAGATAAATAGCTTATCTTAAATGGTGCACTCTATTTATTAGTCAAATAGATGAATAGTTCCCATTTTGGCCAATTTCTACATGCACAGAGTACACTTGGATCATACCCTTACCCCTTCCTTCCTGTACTTTTCACACAGTGGGGGAAATTTCAATTCATGTAGTATATTTTGATCATACCCATTCTCCTACTACTCACTCCTACATCCCTTGCCCCTACTTAAAATTCTTCTCCTCTTTAGTAATCTTTTTCTAATTGCTCCTCAAGTTTGCTTGCCATTGCAGTCTTAGATGCACACATTTTTTTGCAACTGCCAGAATTTCTTACTTCTTCATGGCTCAGTAAAACACCACTGTGTTTGATAACATAACCAGCAATACACTGGCATTTAAACATTTTGTATTCACTGTGAGCTCATTAAGCAACAAATAAAATGTCTACTCTAGGCTTTGTTGGTGCCAAAATTCCTGAAAAGAGTTCAAGGTGGGAGCCGGGGATATAGCTCAGTGGTTCCGGCACCTGTCTTGCAAGCGCAAAGACCGGGGTTTGATCTCCGATAACCACATACCTATACTAGGCGTGGAGACTCACATCCAGCAGCAGCCAGTACCACATACCACAGTGCTGGGTGTGGTGGCTCACGCCTGTAATCCCAGCACTCGGGAGGCAGAGGCAGGAGGATTGCTGTGCTGTGAGTTGGAGGCTGAGCTCAGGGCCGGCCTGAACCACAAAGCGAGACCCTGTCTCAAAAAAACCTTAAAAAAAAAGAGTTCAAGGTGGACCTTCATGGCCAGCACGTTTTTAGGACACCATCTTTTTGTCAGCATAGCTTTGTATTTGTTTATTTTTGTATGATTGATACTCATTTCTTAACTTTATATTAAAAATGTGAATATGATTCACTCTTTTTGCTTATTTCTTACCATGAAGAAGCTTTATTTGTATTCTGAACCATGCTTACGAGGGAGCTGCTGATTTTGAAGAGCCCAAGAATATTAATAGAAAAAATAGAAAAGATGTTGACAGGACAGCTTTTAGAAAGAGGCAAAAGTAGACTGTAAAAACCCTTTCTTTCCAGAAGAGAGGTTATAATATTCAGTGTGGAGCAGGAAGAAGCTAATCCAGATAGATAGGATGCTTTTGTATCTCATAAGATCATGCTGGCCACATAGTATAGGTAGGGGATCACAGGATATTAACTAATCTAACATGGGGGTTCAGGCAAAAAGTCAAAGGTAGAACTATAGTAAGGCTAAGGCAGAGTGAACAGAATATAATTGGAAACTTCTATGTCACAAATACATAAAAGGATTGCAATTTGGTTGTATTTTATAACCTTTACTGCTTCTTCACCTGATATGGTACCAAATGTTTAGCAACTTAGCTGTGCAGATGATGGCACAGTGCTTGGTAGAACATCCTAATGGTGACTTCCGCCATAATTTTTTTACCCAGTAAAACTACAGGTACAACGCTGGTCACTAGACTTTAAGAGAACAGCCTGGAATCTGACTCTCCTGTGGCCCAATCTTGCGACACAGTGAGGTTTTCACTCCTCTGATCCTGTTTTTCTTCCTCTACTATGTACTGTACAGTACAAAAAAGATGAAATGGCCTGATGTATGCTGCAGTTATCATAATATCCAACACACAGCATGTGCTTCCCATGCCAGGCCCTATCTGAGCTCCTGTTAAATTATTTTTTTTAAATTTTATATCAACAATCTCATCCTTCAGGATCAGAAATAGACATATCAAAGAGCTGCACACGCTGCACAGAGAGCAAAAAATTGTTAGAGAGTTTTGGAAATTGCAAATCTCTATCTTAATTAAATGAAATGTCCCCATTTATGCAAACTTAGCAATGGACTTAGCCTGAACTCTATTGCCTCAGCCAAAAGAGGCAAACTAAGCAGATACCTTTTTTAGACCTTTTTTTTATAATGAAATAAACTTCAATGTCAGCTTTTTGGATTGACCCATGCTCTGAATTTTAAAATGCATAGTAACATGAAATTGCCTTTTGTGCAGGACAAAATGATTAAATACAGGCAAGGTCACATAATTTAACAATATAATAACTAAGGTAGATTATGACAGTTTTGTGAGAAGTGAAAAAAAATTAAAATTCCATCATTTAATTCCCTACATTCATTTTCTTTCAATACACATTCAATGGAAACAGTGATACTGACACTCAGTGTGTACTAAAAATGGGAAGAATATCATCTCAAGGGAAGTTCTGGGAGCTATTGAGGGGCATAACAGGGCCAGCACTGAGGAGACTTTCTGGGAGGGTCAGTGCTGAAGCACACCCTTGGAACCATGAAGGAGGCTACCACTAATGTGAAGTGGATGTGTGGAGCTTTCCTTTTGCTTAGTGTGTGTGTGTGTGTGTGTGTGTGTGTGTGTGTGTGTGTGTGTGTGTGTGTACATGCGCTTATGCAAAGATATCTCTCCTTCCCTTTCTTCTTCCTCTTTCTCTCTTTCTTTCTTTCTCCCTTGCTCTTCTTTTTGAAATATTCCATCACATAAGGCTCATGCTACTGACTATAGAAGACAAATGAGAGAAACTTTCCCTCCTCATAGTGAAGCACGGAAAGAAGACTCAAGACCTACTTTCAGATGCCTCATTCTCAGGATCTGTTGTTGAGCAATTGGCCCAACAGCAAATGGGCCAGTTAGAACTCCATTCAGCACTGAGCACTGGTGGTAACATCATGAAACACTGTCCAACAAGGGCTGTATCAGAGATGGAGTAATGACAATGTGTACATCAACTTCTTCAAAGAGCAAGTTCTTGGACAGATCTTGCTTGGGTATCCTTCATGATAACCAACTTCCTCTAGCTCATGATTATGGAGAAAAAAAGCTTTGGAGCTCTAGCTACTAGAAATATTTCTACTGAATTCCTTTCTGTGTAAGTTATCCAAAGCTGATATATCCAAGCTGATTCCTTGCAACCAAAATATATAATAACTGTATTTGTAATGGAGCAGCCAGTATGTTAGGGCTTTCACAACAGGTTTTGAATTTAATACTCACAAACACAACCTAATGCACAGGTGAAAATTGCTAGTGATATAACAGCCATTACAACCTCACTCTCAGAGTTAACCATGTGGGAGCAGTGAATTACCATCTTGGGGTGGTTTCATTAGCTAAGAGATGGAAATCAAATAATATTTATCTAAAAATAACTTTGTGAGAATAATTTATACAGCTGAACCACTTAGGTCTGTGTCTAGCAATAAGAACTTCTCAGTAAGCCTCAGCTATCTGTACTAAATCCACAGAGCCGATCACTGCCATCATGGAAGTCAAATAGAAATTTCTTCATTCCAGTGGTGGGTCTCTTTCCACAGGAGTCCGCCCAGAACCAACACATCTCAGATCCAAGGAAGCACTTTCTCAAGTGGATGTATTTAATCTCTGGAACTAAAGCTGAGAAAAATGGCATGTGCCTCTGATTGTCTTATTTATCCACATAGGTGAAAAGCACAGGAAGAATTAGATAAAATATCAAAATAATAACAAAGTAGGCTGAATAACAATTCACAAGTACTTATTCATTCAGTGTGTCAGGATCTATAGGCTCACTACCAGGAAGATACCTCCCCTGGAGAGAACTTGGTGGCTTGGTAACTAGTATTGTTCTACTACTATTTGTTTTTCAAAATTTCCTCTAAATGAGGTACATAAAAAGAGAAGTAAGACCATGAAGTCCAAATACGCCTTTATGACTGGAAACTCTCACACTGACAAATGTATTATTTTCACAGGCAATTAGATTCTCCTACCTCAAGCCCCAGGCTTAGATGTCTTGAAGCACCAAGCACAGGCCGGATGCGGAAGACTTTAGCTTGGACCATGTGGCTCCACACTGGACAGTCTGACCTCAGCAATGTGCTCATTTTCCACCACAGTTCATTGGCCACAGAGCAACACACAAGGGACCATGTTCTGGAGCCATCCAAGAACACACTTCTGCACCTAATTTCCAGTCTACCTTCCCTGTGTGGTTTTCCCTTGAGTGTCCTTCTGGCTGACACTGAATTCCACCTGCTCACTCTGAGCCAAGCCCTGAGAGGCAGCTCATTTCAGTTTGAAGGTGCTTTCTGAGGCTTCAGTCTCTGCCATCTCATTTACATCTCTCCCTGATTATTAAAATGAGGATAGCCTTCCGCTTAACACTCAGTACATGTTTATCGAACACCTCCTGGCAAATGCTAACCAAGTCCCATGGGCAGGAGATTTCCAGGAGTTGGGACAGGCCTTGGTGAATGTGAGGAGCAGTGGCGATATGAGTCTAACTACGGTCTGCACCCAATTAGTACTGTTATCCTTAGAACTGATTTTAAAAGCTGGTAGCCTGAAACCAGAGACAAAGGTCATCTGTATCTGTGTCTAAGAGCTCAGGAGGTCACAGCTGACAGCTCATTGCACTGGTTTTCCTAACTGCATTTGCCTTTAGCCTCAAGTCAGAAAATGGCAGAGCTTTCTAGTTTCAGGAGAATATTGTGCTTCTCCCTGCAGGCAGGATGATCCACAGATGTAAAAGTAGAAAAGCTGACTTACATGAATAAATATATTAAAATGGTCAGAAGAAATCACAAAACTCTCTGTCAGTGGAACTACCTCCACTCTGACATCTGCCAAGACACAGCATGAAAAATGGATGACGTTCTTCTATGGTGTCTTCAGTTGGTATTGATCATTGTTAAAGGGTAAGAGCATAGAATTCATTGAACCATTAAGAAAGTGCCTACTGAAAATAATAGGGTTTTTATTTGAAACCAAGAAAAATAAATGGCCATTAACCAGATTTCTTTATGAATTTGAAGGATTTCTTGGAGGCAAAAGGGTAGTTTTGTCATTTGATCAGACCTAATAGACTTGTGGCAATACCTTACAGGTTATAAGTGATACAATTATTTATCACTGTGCAATTTTACCAGCTCTGAAGCATGGACTGAAGTTTTCCCATCTGACTTGAATGTAATGTTCATGTGGTGCAGTAATAGAGGAGGAGCCCTTCAGAAGTCCCTCATGTGGGTAGGACAAAGGCTGTCAAGCAGACGCTTCCCACAGCATCAGGCTCACTCACCTTCCTCTTCCCGTCCTGTCTTCAGGATGATGTGGACTCACCACATCACTGTGCCCAGGCAGAGAATCTGTGTCCCTCACTACACGGCAAAAATGCTGGCACTTTGTTCTTAGGCTTGCCAGCCTCCAGAAACTGGGGAAAATACATATTTCTGCTCTTTGTAAATTGGTCTGGTACTATTTATAGTACACAAATAGAGTAGGATGAAAATTTCAACATGCTACACTTACATCATATATACCATTTTTCATCCATTCTCACACACTCCCTTCCTATAACTCAATCAAAATGAACTGGCATATAGTGCACTGAAAGGCTTCCTCACCCTCTCTGAGATTTCTTTGGGGCACATCCTCCTGTCTCATGAAGCAGTCTGTCAGTGGATCAGCCCCCATTTCTTCTTGTTCTTCTGAGTCTACTGGTGTTGAGGATGATGTAGGCTGCATGTTAGGTGCAACACATCCGTCCTTGATGGAAACAGTTTCCTCCACCTGGTTCCACCAGATTGGGGCAGACAGTTCACTCACCCTCTGTCTGCTCTGCAGCTTATGTCTAAATTATCATTTGCTAGTGAGAGCAGAACTCAAGAGAGTCATGCTCTATCATAGACCCCCCAAATGCTTCTCTACCCTGTGGATTAATTATGCACAGGACTCCCTTTATATTTTGTTATGGAAGCTGCAAATTTAGCAGAGAGATGGGAGGAGGGGAAATGGCAGAGACAAGAAAAATAGAAAAAGAAGAATATCAGAAGGGAAGGAAAGAGGAGTGTTGAGTGGTTCCATGAGATCAGCCTTCCCACAGGTTGCACGAATGTTAGCCACGTTCTCCTCCAGAGTTGCCCACCCGTCCTACTGTCTCTGTCACTCATTTTCTCTTGGTTCTACTTCAACTCAGATCAGTCTAAGTTGGTGAGTCTCCAAAACATTGGGGAAGCAGGAATGCTCCAGAGGTCAGGACTGAGCAGCATCACCAACACAGTCTTGCCAGCATACTGCATGTGGACACTGAGTAGATAGTTCTCTGAGTCAAGTCAGTTCTGATTCTATCCTGCCACAATTTGATGTAACCATCTTGCCCCATTATCCATGGGTGAAAGTAATTAGCCAATAATTTATTAACATGCTGATGTCTGGAGCACAATAAGCCAAACCCAATGGCTCAACAGAGTATCTATTTCAGTTCTTATCCTTGCTTGTAAGCTGACTGCTAAGCATCCATGTCTCTTCTAGCTCCTCTCCAGCTCTCTTGCAAGGCCAGCGGAAGCTCTGGGCACATTTCTCTTGTGGTGGCAAAAGTGTCAGAAGCATGAGTGGAAGCATCAGATATTTCAGTACACGAAGTCTCAGAACTTTGAACTAATATCTCATGAAAATCTATAACTAAAGAGCTAGATTCCAGTAAGAGGACAAGATGCCAGAGTCAGGAAACTGGGATGTGTGAAGAATTTGGTACAATAATTATTTTTTGGTTAAGTGATTCTGATGTAACCCATTGATAATAGTTCAGCAGCATCTAAACCCTACACTGTTCCAAGATTAATCACATTACGATGGACATCCCTGTCATTTTTAACTTGATTTTTAAAAGGAGGTGGATAAATGAACTGTAGTGAGACTTGACTCTCTTTTTAATAAGAACTTCATTGAGGATAAAATTTGTGCTTTACTCATTTTTGTAGAACTAATGTTTTAAAGATGTATCTATTGAGAAAATGAATTTACTAAGGACTTTCAATCTTTTCCTGAGCAGCTATTCTTTTAAAATGGTAATAAGTAACATTATTGGGTGAAATGGAACAATATATAATTTTTCCAGGTAACACAGGTGCTAATTGGTAAAATAAAGAAAAACTTCCAGTGAATTTGACTACTCTGAGAAGGCATCTGAATAATGTATCCACAGGATTATCAAAAATATCAGAAGAAGATTGCACAATGTTCATTGAGAACTTCATAAAGGAAAATTAAATTTCATTTTATTCACTGGCAAGGGACCTGGAAACCATTAAGTGAAAGTTAATATCTTCAAAAATCTAAGTGTCTACCTCATTCGTAGTGCATTTGCTTTTCTGATTACTGTTTGAATCATTACTGAGGAGTAGGACCTTTTTTAAAGAAAAATAGAATGGTGGTAAAGTAGGTTGCACCCAGGGAAATAATTAAGAAATATAAAATGGGATATCAAGTCATTCATGACACAAATATGAAATAAATAATGTTAATAGTATGGTGAAATGAATAGAATCTTATCTTGATTATAATGAGAATAATTAAACTATGGACTTGAATTAAATTTTAAAAAATATCGGGAGAAAGATATGCAAAATTTTTTCTCCATGGATTTCAAATCCACTTTGTTTACAATTGAAACTCTGAGTTCCAGATCTAAAATTTGCTTTCCTTCCTACTTCATTTAACTTATGGTAGAATATAATTTTCTACTTTGTCTCTTAAATAGAAATCTGGGATTGTAGTTCTCAGCTTCTCTCTGTTATATCTCATGACCAAGTGAAATGTATAATAACTAGATATTTTACATATATCCTCTAATCCTTTGTTTCATTCTTAACATTTACTCCTGGGAAAAGAGGTAAGAGACTACACTCAAAAATAAGAATTATGAGTCTTTGTTCAGTGAAAGGAGAGAAGTTCTGGGTTAGGAATTAGAAGGTATGTGATTGCATGGAAGAAATAATTTTGATAATGTGATAAGGAAGGGTAATGTTTCCTTGGAGGAATGTAGAGTTCTTAACATCACTTTGCATTTAGCATGCATGTTTGCATTTTTAATTTCATCCAGCAGCAGTTTAGAACATTGTGTCAGGTCAAACTTAGAAACATGCAGGATGCTCAATGTAAGCTATGTCCAGACTGGGGGGCTCCTGGGATGGGCAATTATAAATCCACAAAGGGGTAGTTAAGATGACCTTAAAGTACAACTTAGTATGAAAATGTGCTATACAATTCTCTTTCTTACTTGAAGATGGTTAGCTTTCCTTTCTTTGAGTACTTATTAAGAAAATGCTTCCTTGTGTCCATGTTCTCTGCTCCTTTTGAGATGTAGAGCTACTTCTGTCCTTTGAGCAGTTTTGATAGCTATCACATCTTTTTTAAGGACCCAGATTCACCCCTTTAAAATGTGACTGTGCATAGACAGCTCCCTCAGCTCCTGTATGTGGGATAAGATCAGAGCCTAATTCTAAATGGTGCCACCTGGAAAACTAGGTGATCAGACCCTCTCCTTGCGATCATCCTGCAAGATTTCTCACCTGATCATTCAATGGTCTGGCTCCTGGACTAGTGCTAAAGGTATACCTCTCCCAGTTGACTCTTTTATCTTTTGATTCTGGCATATAAAAGAGGAATTTGATTGTACATAAAGCTGTGAACCAGGCCTGTCATAGTACAGTAGTTTGCATAGATTACATTTATTCCTTTAGGTATCTCATAAGGAAAAAACATGGTCCTCTGCCCCCAAAAGAAGAAATCCAAACTCCTAGACATTAGGCAACTGTTGAGAGGTCACAGAGTCAGTCTGTAAGCACCTAAGTCAGGACTAAAAACAAAAAACATTTTCAAAATATCTGGATTAGACTCTGCCAGCATGATCATCTTCCTAACATGGGCATCTCTGTGTCTGTCTCTGTATGTCTGTCTGTCTGCCTGTCTGTCTCTGTCTCTCTTATCCATATACACCTCCTCTGATCATAAGGATGCTGCACCTTTAGCTGCAGGTGACTTGTGAGGCATAGGAGTGCTGCGCATTTGCAGGCAATTCAGGTTAACTTACTCTTTCTAGTAAAATTCTTTCTAGCAAAATTCTTTTCTCTCAAGAAATTCAATAAAAGCTGAAAAGCCCAGAAACAAGATTAGAACAGTTGAAAAAGGAAAGTAGATAACTGAGGAAGAACAATCCCCATAATCTCATATTTCTCTCTCATCAGAGAGTTTGTGAAAGGGTCAGATTGGCAGGAATGAAAAGGAAAATCCTTTTTTATTAAGCTCACCTGCATAGTATTCTCTTCAGAGGTGTTTATGAAAATATTCCTACACAGTAAAACTTTCCTCGGTAGACCTGCTTTTTATTGAATTTCTTCAGCTCTCCATCAAATTTTAAAATCCCTGCCTATTACTTCATCTCTACATAAATCATATCCCTTGTCCATCAGACTCTGGCTCAGACACAATTCTTCCCAGCTCTTAGTAATCTGGCAAACAACTGTGTGCTGAGCTGAAGAATTGGCTACATCTTGGGCTTCCAGATCAACTGGGAACAAATGGCAATTGTCTTGTTTCTTTCCTTGGAAGAAAAATGAATCAGTGTCCAAAGGAAGAGATAAGAAAAGCCAGTGGTGATTTTATTACTAGGAACACTCAATTATGCAGGCACCAATGTCCCATCTTGTGATTTAAACACTTCTATAATCCTGTTGTATCTATTATCAGAGCTTATGCTGGACCTCTGCAATGTTGATCTGTCCCCATCCTTGGGCAAGGGAACTAAGTAATATCAGAGGGAATGAGGGGCTCATTGATCATGGTGATAGTGAATTGGGATGACAAATACAGTGAGTGAATGGAGCCAAGTCTATGAATTCTGGGAATCAGAATGGGAAAAACAGCTCAGATCTTCCTCTTTAAGAATAAATGAGATACTATTTTAGAGGATTTTTGAAGACAATATGTTGTTAGCCTTTAAAGTTTTACAAATTAAAAAATGCTAGAGTATTTTTCTTCGAAATTTAACACCATCCTATGGCTCTGAAGTTATAGCAGACATCCTCACTCAGTAGTTGTTAATAACGACACAAGATGTTTTGCTACTCTATCATTTGACTCATTGCATTAGAAGTAGCAGAGCCTCGCTGAATTCACATCCAGCCGAGATCTGCTTGGTTCCAACTTAATTCTTTCCCTCTAAAGTACTTATTTATTGTATTCAGTGAAGATATACCAATGCCTCCCTTTCACAGTCTTGCCTGCAACACTATCAGCAGGTGTACAAGCTCTATCCTTCTCCCCTCCTTCCTGAGCTTGTAATGAATAAACATCAAATTCTTTAGTGCTTTTTTGCTGCTCCTCATCCTCAAGACCCATCTTTCTCTAGTCCTATCTCTGTTTTCTGTTCTTGTCAGGTTGCATCATAATGTCTCATAGAAGACTGAGACCCACTGTAGGTGTCTTTGATTATGTGTCCTACATGAATAAAACTGTTGAGCACCTAATGTGTCCATAGAAGTTAGATTCTAGGAAACAAAGGTGCTAATAGACAGTTCTCACAAGGAAATACGATAGGTATACAACATGTAAATTTATCAC
>PVIR01035210.1:0-16629 GCA_004026965.1 Petromus typicus | reverse complement strand
AACACAGACACTTAAGTGATGCTTATGGGCTTAATTCCTATCCTGGGCATTGTGCTGGGTATCCGACGCTGAAAGTGTCTAAGAGACCTGCTACTGTCTTGATGACTCTGGGATTTACTGACTTTGTGGCTGAATGTTACAGCTCCACCTTGAGCCAAGCAAGAGAGTCTGTAGGACCACACACACAGACACACACACAGACACAGAGACACTCACACACACACACACACACACACACACACACACACACACACACGGACACACACCTACAGGAAGGAACTATCAATGTGAATGGAAGGTTTTTTTAAAAAAACCACAACTCATTACCAAAATATAGATCAGAAGTTTTAAGCATTTATTTTCCTAGAGTAATCTGAGGAGGCAGGAAGCCTAAAGATACTAACCACTGATTTTTTGCCTAATGTTCTTTACTTTGTTCAACTATTCAGTATTTAAATAAGTATCTATATAGTATTATTGGCAAATAGATCTTACCTTTCTTTAATTTTTAAAGATCACTGTTGGTGTGTTCATCTGTAATGATTTCCTGCTGGTGAGGCTGATCTAACATGGAATTGTTCACTGCAGTGTTTACTTCTTAGGACTGACCACATGATAGTTCAAATATGTAACCAGGATCTGAGAAGTGTGGGCTCAGGGATGAAGAAGGAAAAGGTGTGAGAGTTATCCATTCCCTCAAGAAATATTCTCCTGCTGCTATTTTTAGGGGGTGGGTTTAGTTTTTAAAAGGGATCTCTAATCCATAGCAATTGAGCCATTGACCATATTATCAATGGAGATTGTGTTATCTGCTGTGGGCCCATTATTCTTTTGTCTCTCAGACCACCATTTTGCTTCCACATCCTTGAGATAATTTGGAAAGGTGTAGCTCTGCCATATGGGCATTATTTACACAGTGCAGCAATGGGCCCTGGTGTCTGGGTGTCCCCAGTTTTCTGCTTTTGCTTCCATCCTGACCCTCTGGCTGTGATCAAAAGATCCCTGATTCCAGGCCGCAGCAAGCCTCTGTCCCTCATCTACCATGGCATTCTCCTTTGACCCTGATAGCAGCAGTTTCCTTATTGGACAAAACCCTGCTGGTCAGTTTGCCCTGTGAAGGTCACAGATGATTACCAAGGGACTGCCAGCAGTAATGAAAATCAGGTCATTTACAAACATATAATGTGATACGTAAACATATAATGTGATACACCTGCCATAAGGTGTCTGGACTGACAGGCTGTTATGTCTGTAGAGATGATTGGGAATGTGCACAGCCTCACAATATGGCCAGCATACCATTCGGAAGCATATGTTCAGTGGACCTCTTCTGTAAAGTGGCTCTAGTCTCCTCAGGAAGCAAACGCATAATTCTTTCATCTCAGACATTGCCCATGGATTTTTCTTCCATCCACTTTTTATTTTGCACTATTTCCCTAGAGGATCTGAGATGATGACAGTAGATACAACACAACTGTAATAAATTTATCACCAAACTAAGGGAAAAAAGTCAATTCAAAAGAAAGGAGAAAAAATGAGAATCAAATTGTGTCATATTCTGGTACAAACTCTCAGTGTTGAACGTGATGATGATGTGTATTTATAATACACCAATAAAGATTTGAATTTTTTTAAAAAGGAAAAGAAGATGCTGATGTGTTATCAAAGCTGAAGAAGATTACAGTCAAAGAGACCACAACTGCAAGACTCTTAATGGCCAAGGCAAAGAAGAAGCTCTATTAGCTCATTTCAAGGAAAGGAAAACTATCCTCTGTTAAGAAAGCAGACTTTTTTCCTGACCCTGTTCTATTTATTTTTAAACAGAGGAAGGGATATTGGACAATTGATGTCTTCAGTATAACCTGATGTTTTCAATTGCCACATGAGACTAGTTGGTGCTCCTCTGGGCACTGGCACCCCATAGTGATTCAGGGGTGACCTTCCCAGTGAGAGTAACCACTTCTCTCTGATATGGAGGTTTCAATTTACTTCATTCATGGAGGCAGTATCAGCAAACCACAGCCCACTTTATAGTTTTATTAAAACTCAGGTTGCCTGTGTCTTCACACACTATCTGTGGTTCCTTCTCAGCCTCGATGGCAGCATCAAGATGACACACAAAGTCTGTAATAGTCATCATCCCACAAGCTACTGAAAATTTACACATTCCTGATGTAGGAAAGACCTCAAAATAATATCATTAGTACAAACAAGTACTTGCTTAAGTTAAGTTGATCCAGTAGAGGTAACTCATGAAAATTATTATTTCCCACTAAAATTACATGCAAAAAATCTTTGTCTAAGTAAGTATGGATGCCAGGCAACTGCATACTGAGTGTGGAGGAGACTGGACCAGGTACTAGTAGGTTCTGTCTAGAAGAGAAGAAGAGAAAGCCATTGTTAACACTGTCTTCAGGGAGGTAAACCTGGCTGAGACACATACTGCAGCAATCTGGAAGCCTAGCAATGAAAATGAAGGCTATCGATGTTACTGGGGTGGAGGGCAATTCTTGGAGGGAAGAGCACACATGCAGACAGAGACCAGGAAGTACTTCCTCTCTAACTTTATCTATGATCAACCCACTGGAGAGACATAAAGAGGAACTCTACTAGGGTCACTGGTTCTCTAGATGGTGGAAGGTGGTCTATTCACAGTCCACACAAGACGTTGGCAAGAGACAAAATCTTGACTGGGAAACAAAGAAGAAATGATGAATGAGGAGACCATAGATTTTGACATAGGCTCATAAGTTCCATTTTACTCACTTTACAAACACAGATGTGAGATATTCTCAATAGAAACAAAAAAAGATGTTTTTGAAATGGTGATGCTGTCCTGAGGGCCCCATCCACGGTGTGCGCACTGAGTCGCCTCCCCACCACTTTCTCATTTTGTTCATATTAAGACAGTGTCTTGTTAAGTCATTGAGTTGTCCAGGCTGATCCTCTTGTCTCTGCCTCTCAGAGTGCTGAAATTTCAGGGATGCATTCCCACACCTAGCTAAAAAGAATTTTTTTCTTTTCTTTTTTTTTTTTTTTTTTTTTACATATTTTTATGCCTATCAGATCTTGTCCTCATATTCGGAATATCTTTGTACAAAATTAACTGAAGAAGAAAATTGAATTGTAAATGTGTAACAAGATTAAGAAGGGTTTTTTTTCCCCACTTATCATTGTCTTTGAAAAGTTTGAGTCTGGTACTCTTCTTAAGAAAAGTTCAAAAAGTTCACAGTATCAATTTAAAGAGTCTGGAGGAATTTCACCTAGAACAAGGTTCCTCCATTTGCAATCTTTAGGCTTTCCATTTTTTGTTTGTTTAAATTGTGTGAAGTAGGCAGGATCCCTTTCTGTATTTAATTAAGGAGGGAGAAAAGCTACAATCCAGCCCTGAATACACTGAGTGAGTGTCATGGGCATATTTTTGTTTAACAGAACTTCCTACCTAAATATGTTTTTTTTTTTCTTTTTTTTGTCCTAATGTAAAAGTCTATTTCAAAATTTGCATGCTTTTAAGAAAGTGATATTATCAAAAATTCTTTTAAAATTGAATTAAAAATTGAATGATAATAGAAGCAAAGACTATAGCACAGAACTGAATAGAAAATTAGTATATTTAATGAATGTGTTTCATGTGTGGTGTACACTGCTGGTGCAGGAGGTGATACAAGGGGAAGAAGTGAATAATTCTCAGGATTTTTCAGGGTGGGTAAGAAAATCACGCCAATGGAACTAATGCTAGAAAACTGGTAATTGCTCAATTGTGTAATACTATGAATTCTGTAGGAAACTAAGAAGGTGAAAAATTGATTTGAGATAATCAAGTGGAAAAACAATTATGGAAGATTTAAGATTATATCTCACAGTTAATAATAGATATACATTAATTGGTGGCAAATCTTAATGACTTATGTAGTCTATCCATTATGTGAAAACATCTGAAATATTTTCAGTGCAATAATCAATATAGTTCTCAATAGTATTTTATTATTATAGACAATTTTTAATTATGGTAAAGAGGAAAATGTTGAATGTTTCTTAATGCTCACTTTTGAAACACAAATGATAATTTTTTAAGCCTTCAAAAACATTGAAGTTAGGGGGATATGAAAACCAAGATCACTGAAATAATCTAATATTGAGCAGGTATATGTTTAACTTCCAATGATAGTGATACTAACTCTATAGCTTGAGGTTATAGATTTTGTGACAGCTTCCCTTTCTCATTTTTGTACCCCCAGAGCCTAGAAGAGTTCCTGGAACAAAGCGGGTATTCAATAAATATTTGAATAAATCAGCAGAGATATAAGAAGATATTTTAATAAAACACAAAGTGCTGTAGAGGGGTAGAATAGCATTGTAGGCAGAGGAGCAGTCCCTCTCCTTCAGGAAAAACATTCTGAATTGTGTTAGTCACTGTCCATTGCTGGGACAAAATAAACAGCCCCTACAGCTTAAGGAGGAAAGGTACATTTCGATTCATGGTTTCTCAGGGTTCAGTCCACGGTTTCAAGGCCAAATGTCAGAATGGTATGGCAGCGGAAGGCCACTCAGTCCATGGTAGCAAGGAAAATGAGAAACAGGAAGGATCCTAGGACAAGAATACTACATCATTCCAGCTCACAGCCCCAGCGATCCCCTTCTTCCAACAAGGCCCTACCTTCTGAAGTTTGTAACAGGCTCAGCTATGATCTCCTCAGGGGGTTAACTACAAATGATTATAGTGCCCCTGTGAGCCACTCACCTTCCAAAAACCCCACCTTGTAACACATTAGAATTCTAGAGTTTCTTGTGGATCTAAACCGTACCACCAATAATCCAAAATGTCTAGACAAATGGCATAGATGCAGGCAGACTGGAGAAGAGATCCCCAACTCCCTTACAAGTAATAATATCATTAAATGATGCATGCAAATGATCTGTTTTTAATTTGATGGTTCCAATTATTCAAATAGATGGATTTCTATTAATTATTCAACAAATAGCCATTCTAAACTACAAATTATCACAAATTTTCACATTGGGAAAGCAGATTGTATTCTGTGCACCCAAGAATTGTTTTACTTCCTTAAGCATGAAAAGCTTGAGTGATAAGTTTGAGTTTTAAACCTCTCCCCTGACCTTTTTTTTTAATTGAATTACAAAGATATCCAGCAAAAGTGTACAGCCTTCATTTTTTTTTTTTTTTTTAACAAGCAGGCTGTTTGGAAAAAGTATTAGTCATTGCATTTGTTGCATGGGAAAGTGGTAAATCAAAGCAGAAAAGTGTACATCTGAAAAATATTTTATGAATGAGATCAGAGTCCAAGCTGAAAATGTACATAAGACAAATAATCCAGGGCACCCTGTGCTTTTAACTTACCTATCCCTGAGCACTGTGTGTATGTACCTTTTTATTTCTGCTCCAGATGTATGAAAGGATAGACAACAATCACATATTAGAGACTTTTACTAACTAGAGAAAGAAGGACTAGAAAACCAACATAATTGTACTTGTACCATTGCAAGATTAGATGTTTTACAAATGTATTTATTTACACTAATACTTGCATTCCTTTACATATATGTAATGTATTTTTTCCTTATTGGAAGGAAAACAATAAAAGTTATGAAAATATCTTAAGTCAAATTTCCTCTTAAAGATAAGCCATATACCTAACAATAAGTGAAAAAGGAACGGCAAATAAAATGTTTAATAAGTTGAAATGACCATGATTTTTATAGTTATTTATACTATTTAGGAATTTCAAAAAATATTTATTCACCCAATGTGATCTAAGTCAAAAGCTACATGATGCTGTCTGAAATGTACTTGATTAACAAATAGGTATCTTTCGGTAAATATAATGTTCTTCTTGGAAATCAATGATAGTTCTTGCCTTAAACTCCATAATATGTCAGAGTTTCATGAAAGTATACACAATTCCATTTTAAAACATTATTGCCAACTTGCTGCAGTACAAGCTGTATCTTATGCCACAGACTTTCCACTAAAATGTCTTAGTATATGGTCCATTTAATCCATTTGTCAAATCCTTTTTTAAAAGAAGGAGATTCAGTTGGCATATTCCATTATGGTGCAAAAAAAAAAAAAAAAAAAAAAAGGTTGTTCTTATTAAGACCTGGAGAATTTCAAAGCTTGAGCTTCTCTCTTTACTCTTCCTATAAAGTTTTCTGCTTTTCTCCCTCTTCTTAAGTGAAGAGTTATGTGATCCAAGCAAGAAAGCTCCCACAACCTTCATCTATATAGATTAACTGGCTGGAATGACTATCTGACCATTTTGGAAACATGTAGATAATGAAGATGTCACTTAAAACACACATGCATTTGGGATTTGCAAAAAGTAATACATAGCAATAATATCTTTGATCATGGAAAGAACTCAGACGTCCAGGAACTGTGTCGAGGGTGGTTATCATCAGCCCATTTTCTATTCCCTGTGCACAAATCATTTCATGCATTTTACAACCCAAGCTCCGATGTTGGGCTTCAAAAGCAATTTCAGCAGCAAAATAAGGTGCTTTTCTTCAATTTTCAAGCCATTTGTACGAGGTTAGTGTTGTTTACCCACCTGGTACACTGATATTTACATACCCCTTTAAAGAAAATTGGTAGGTATGATTTATGGAGTACTGTAAGAGCACAATTTTCCATGTAGTGCACCTAATCTGAAAGGGCACTTGCAAAGGTCACTGTGGCCATACAAATACCAAGTCTTCTCTTTGGAATAAGTTAGGATATTCATTTTTCTTGGAAAATGTCAGCAGCACCCTACTCCAGGGGTTAGTTTATGCAGATAAATTCGTAAGCCTTTAATCTTAGAGCAAAAATACTATACACAAATGTAAAAGCACTCCATCTATCACTGTTAAGACCTGTAATTTGTTTTTATTTAAATCTCAAGCCAGGGCGGGGTGGGCAACAGGACCATTAATATGGTATCTCACATATAAGCTGAGATCAAGCCATATAAATACACCGAGACTCTCCACTCTGGTGGCTGCCACATGGGGTGGTTGAATGGAAGGCTGCTCTTCTGTACTTGTTCCTCCTGCAGCTAGAGGCTTCCTGCCCAGCTGTGCCTGGGAAATCACCTAGGAAGTTTCCTCTCCCAGCCAGTGCTTTCCCTGTCTGCCAAAGAGCACTAGTCAAGCTTACTTGTTTTTAACTTGAAGGCTTTCACCAACCCATGGAGAGAAAACCCAGCAGAAAATGTGCCTTATAAATTTACTTACTTTTTAAGAATAACAGCTACATTTAAAGCAATAATCTTAATAACCCCAGAACCACCTCAGATTTTTAACATTTTTTGCAATTGACAAAACAAAAATGATTTCTGAAAGAAAACTATAATCCCAAATCTTGGTTCTCAGAAAAAAAAAATACAAAAGCTAAGGGAATTGAATAAAGGATTCAATATGACTTTGAAATATTTATCAGCATTTCTGCAAAGTAGGGCAAGAGGAAGATACACAAAGAGACACTGTCTGTTACTCCAGTGAAGTTGGATGAGTGAGAATTTGGAGTTCATGAGATGGGAAGGAGCAGCACAGTGTGATCCCTTGAGCCTGGCCTAGCAACTGGCATTGATTTTGCCATTTCAATACTGTCAGAGTAGAAGGAAAATATAACCATCCACACAATAGATTTCCTCTTGAAAACGTGACCATTAAAGTAGAGATGTAATGAAATACGATGTTAACAGCTGACGCAGCTTTATGCTTCTCGTAAAGAGAAAATACAGCAATATACCAGCTGGATTGAATTCTGGCATCATCCTAAATATATTTTGTATTTTGATTTAAAGAATTTAAGTGAGATTGGTGCTTTGTTCAACATATGCAGTATCACTTGCATTAAGCTGACCTCAATAATGTAAATACATTTTAAACATCCATATTAGAAGAATCAGGGTTAGCCATCTAGGAAAACACTACCATGCCAATAGTAAAGAATGTCTAATTTCTAGATGATAAAATTAACCAGAAATTCTCCAGCTGATAATTTCAAACATTTTTAGAAAGGCCATCTCTGAATCTACAGCACACAGTACTCTTCTGAACTTCTGCCACTGATCTCCAAGTGCCCCTTGGCCCTTCCTGCTTTGATATCCAACTGGCAAGTCAACAAACATTTTACTCTCCCACTGTCAAACGTCCTCCTGCTATTGTCTTCCCCATCTCAGTTATGGGCAACTCCATCCTTTCTGTTGTTCGGCCCAAGTCCTGGAGAGTCTCTTCCTTACTCCCGTACACCATAATCCCATGGGTCAGCAAATGCATTGGTTTGGACTTGCCTCTGGTCCCTTCTAACCACTACTATGGCTACCAGTTTGGTGCACATCACAGCATGTCCCCTGTGGACGGTTCTTTCTACCTTCACCTTCACAATTTCTTATCGCATTCGTGCGGCAGAGATTTTGTACATTTTACACCAGATTGTTGCAGTTCTTGGCTTAAAGTGCTCCAGTGGTTTTCTCAAGGATGTTCTACTGGCCTCCATGCCTCTGAATGCTGTCTTCTCCTTCCTCACTCCAACACTCACAGCCTTTATTCATTGCTCCCTTTCTTAGTCTGCTTCTGACATCCCGTCTCCTGTGACATGACTCAGAACTTGCAAGGTCTGTTCCTTCTGTACTCAATTCCTTCTCCAGGTGAAGATGTGACAAGGTCCTAGACTTGACTTGAACATTCTTTCTCCACCCTGTCTCGTGTCCTTTGCCTTCCACGCCATCTTGCCATCACTTCCCAGCTTCTCTGCTGAGTTTGTTCCCATAGCATTTCCCACCATCTGACATAGCATATGTTTTACTTACTGTACTGTTTACTCCTTGGTTCCCCCTAAGTCACACAGAAATCCCTGAGGGCTGAGATCCCTGCCTATTCTGTTTACTGCTCTGTCCTCTGTGCCTAGAAAAATGTTTAGCATAGTGTATGTCTTCAAATATAAATATTTAGCAATAGAAATGACAAATGCCTTTAACTACTTATGAGATGTCAATAATGTTACAGTGGTATTACTTATAGACAGTCCCAGGCTGTGTAAGCTTCAAGCTTTGCACTGACTCTATACATATATATTTCTTTAATGAAACTAATGAATTACGAGGGAAAGTAGAGAAAAAATGAATTACACACGAGGTCAGGCTAAGTTTGGTTATAGCCATGATGAATCAAATTAAAATATTGACACTGTGTGCTATCATGACGGTGGACCAGGTGGAAGATGTAAGCACTGGTCACATGGTCTGTGTATCCAGCTGGGCTGGGAGACTCTCAGCTTTCCTATCTGTGTAATGGAACTATGCAGTAATATCCACTTACAGATGTGTAGCACAGATGACATGAGAACATGCCAGGTTCTGTGCCTCTCACGGAACTACTGAAATAGGAGTAGACCATACGGTGTCTTGCATACCACATATGACTTGGTAGGAAATACACGTTACTTTGCACAACATCTGTCATATCACAGGCAGAAATTCCTTAATTGTTGAAGTACTAGACATATCTAAACCAGAATTGACCCTCAGGAATGTGACAAGCTCTAAGAAATATAGTTTCTATTTAGAGTCACAGGAGAAAAATATTTGAAATTTTATGGCCATCCCCTGTGCTGTGGTTTAAAATATTTAATCAAAATTACACAAATAGGAAATAATTCCACTGGCTTGTATCAGTCTGCAACAAAAGGCAGTGGGTCCTGCCAATCAATTTCTATCCCACCCCCAGAAATGAAAGTTCTAAATTTTTAAGTGATTGAACAAAAAATAGTTTTAAAATTATATGAGGAATGCCCATGTCCATTAATATACTTTTACCAGAATATAGCCCTAGTGATTCATTGACAAATTATCTCTCGTCTCTTTTGTACTCCAACAGTAGAATTTGATAATGAAGACAGTCCAAAATATTTACTATCTGACTCTATATAGAAACGATTTACTGTTTCTTCATCCAAATCATGTTCTTGTCACTAGTATGAAATACCCAACACACGAAACTCGCAGGAGGAGAGGGATTTGTGGTTCCCATTTCAGCCTTTGTTTGGCTGGCTCCAATATGAAGCCACATGGAGGAGCGACCTGAGTGCAGGACAGCTGCTCTTCCCGTGGCAGCTAGGAAGAAAAGAAAGTGACGGGAGGAGCTCAGAAGGAGGCCTATGTACACGTACCCTTTCAGCTCACTTCCAGGAGGCCTGGATCTTTCAATTGGGCCCACCTGCGAGCATCACATTCCACCACATGGATGAGTGGATGAGTGTAGTGCTCCCTTGCCTCAATCATCTCTAAAAGCCCCGCCTCGGAATACATGAGAATTCTGTAGAGTATTCTAGATTCAAATAACACCCTGGTGCATGAAATCTGACACCTCAATGTAATGGTTAGTAAAAACAGTTTCTTTTTTTTTTTGTTTGTTTAAGTAGGAAAAGCGGTCAGTGTGGCAAAGTCCAGTACATGGGTGGTCATGTCGCTGCATTATTGCTACATAGGTTACATAGTCATTGGTATTTGGGCAGAAAGATAGTCACAAAAGCATAGCTCATGTCCATAGTCTCTTAGGTGCCCAGCCTCAAACACAGTGGTAGAATATATTTTATGTCTTCTGTAAAGAAAGGCCACTGTGGATCCTTGTCCCATAAAGAGACAGGATTTGATCTTGAACTTTATGTAAATTTTCCAGAACTGTTTGTGGAATTAGTTGCTCATTCTTCAGTTTTGTAGAGATCCTCTCAACAGCAGGCTTTCCCAGGGTTAGCAAGGTTTTCTTCATTTAGGAAACATTGGCTGCCTTACACTGACTTAACTTTTTTTCTTTTTTCTTTATTTCCTCTTCTAATTCAATGCCACCATCTCCCTGGATTCCTCTCTTTAAAGCTAATCACTTGATAATTCATTAAAACAGAAGAATGTGTTACTTGTGTAAAGGGCGTGGGTGTTGGGAAGACAGCTTCAGGAAGAGTAGTGGGAAGCTTCAACATATGAGCAGGTTTTATTTCAGAACCCTTAATTGCACATTGTTCTTTCTCTTCCCTGTTGGTGAGGAAATTCCTATGGGTACATCAGGCCCACCCTTCTCCTTTGTAGAAAGGCTCTTGATTGGGTGCTGGGATAGTGTCTGAAGACCCACTAAGTTTATTATTCTTTGTTATGAGCCCCAGTTATAACAAAGAAATACCAGACCTACTTTCCCAGCTTCCCCTTGAAAGGAGCCCTTGCAGCTAACTAGAGGACTGGCATTTCCCTGCACTTCTATTTTAATTAATGTCTAGGAAATGAACTTTGATACTCACCCACAGCAGCATAAATTAGATGGAATGAAATGCAGTACCTTTTTTATTCCCGCTGTGTTTATTTGCTGGCCCTCATTTGTCTTCCTCTGATAATATGAATATGTAGTACAACTATAGACTGGATTCCACTATGAAGCACAGTACCACATAGCAATCTATCATTTGATGACTATCCTCTCAAGTCAGGCTGGTCTTGGTGTTCTAGGACATCCTGTTGCTGTCTGAGCTGTATGGTGATGTGGAGACCAGGGTGTTTCTGCATGGGCAGGTGAAGTTTAGGAGTAATGAGGTAGTCCTGATAAACACCACTATCCCAGGGATATGTGAAGGAACTAGGTACATGGGTGTTAAATGCAGTCTTGCTTTCTTCTTCTGGTGACTGAAGAACCAAGTGTGGCTTGTTGACTTTTCCAACTCTGAGGTCCCAATGCTGCCACCATCCTGTGGGTCAGTGTCTTCTTCCAGGTCAGGGAGCAAACACATCTCATGAAAGAGAAAGGATCAGCTTAAGTCCAGGGGGCCCCTTTCTGTACCAGCTAATGAAACCCCTCAAACCCACCATTCATTACCATAGTAATGACACAGATTCATTACACCATTCATTACAAAGATTTTAGACAAATTTCCAAACCTCTATGGGTCTCATTTTTATTATCTATGAAAAAAGGGTTGATGAGCATCTCTACTTTATAGATTCGTGAGGTGGGTTCTAAAAGAAAAAACCTGTGCAGATTGCCATAAACAGCTGTAGATCTCAACAGTTAAATGGCGCCTCATAATGGCATTAGGTTTAATTGGTGCTACCATGAAAGTAATCAAGATATGGCAGCACTTTGTAGGCACAGGGCAATGCATAGTCACTCTTTTCACCCCAAGGACTTGTCAAGAATTTAGTAGCCTGTTGTCATAAAATAAAATATGGAATAAAAATAGTCAAACTAATTTTAGTTGAAAGGGCAAGACTGGTTGTGGACTTAAGTGCCAACAAGATTGCTCTTACTGCTGAAAGTCCTGACATGTTCACAGAATTTTTTCCCATAGAACTATAGTATTCAGGATCTCAGAAACACGAGTTCCATTAGGAGAATCCATCCTGGTCCTCAGAGGGAGCAACTGGTGTTTTCAAAAAGGCTGTAGACCAATTGAGGACAACCAGGGAAAGTTGAGAGGGAAGGCACGGCAACAAGGGGTGGGGCCTCTCATGAGAATGGAGGATGGAAGGAAGTTGCCATTTCCTTGAGGTCCAAAAGAAACTTGCAAAGTGTCTGATGCTGAGAAAGGAGGAGAAGTTTTTATTTGGGTAGAACCAATCAGAAGAGATTTTTCAAAGAGAACATTGTGAATTCAAACTTAGAATTATATTTTGAACTAATGGACTTGCCCGTTAGTGACATTCCCTTTCTGGGGATTAGGGATGCTATTCACTAGAAAGACTAATTTTCTGGGAGGTCTTTGTAAGGGAGCCTCATGATTGAATGGTGGGCTATTCCAGTTGGTTCCCACAACACTTTCCAAAACTAAACACAACAATTTTTTTTCTTTTGACAAAGAGAGGTTTTTTAAAATATGAGCTTGATACAGTCAACTTCTCTCTCTTCTATAGAATCTATAATTCTTCAGTGAGCTTGAAATATAAATTCATGTGCTATGCCTGTCAAAAAAAGAAGCTTTGTTACAGGGTGACATTCTCTGGAGATTGAGAAACATTAAAAATAAATCTCCTCTTATTCAGGAAAAACATTCCCTATGTTCTTCAGAAGCAAAGAGGGATGGATTGGTAGGAAATCTCACTCTGTGAAAGCAAAGTATGGCAGCTTCTCCATGCCTTGGCCTCACAGCCATCCGGAGTAACACAGCCTGGATGAGCCTCCAAACAGGCGGTTACTTTGCCACTGAAGCATGACCAGCACCTCAGCTAACACAAGCAAACAAGCAGCTGAGCATGTTAACATAATTTTCTATCATTTCTGTTTGATGTGGATTGGGTGGGAAGTCTGGGATGCAAGCCATGATGTAGAGTTTTGAAATTGATTAGCATTTTTTTGTACACTGGCAGCCATTTCCATGGCATTTCAGCATTGGGTTAAAATTGATTAGTGCTTTTGGAAAAATGTGTACCAAATTGCTAGACAAGTCGAGGTAGCTCAAAGCCCAGGACAGTGATGAGATAAAAGCACAGGCTAGAGTATGAGATCCATGTCATGAAGGCCACGCAAGTGACACTAGGTCTTGGGGAGAGGGTGTAAATGGCTCTGCACAGCTTTAGATTAGCTGTTGGTTCTTGTCGAACACTTAGACTCTACTCATGACAATGTGTAAAATGGGCTGCATGCTTGCAGGAGAAAGGTTGTTTAGTTCTCTGTCACAACATTAATCATGGACAAACTCATTTCAGCTGCTAATGTGAAATCACTGTATAATTTTGCAGAAATTCCATGGTAGACAGGTTGTTGTCCATTCTTCTTAAAGTTTCAGAGGTTTTAAGAATTATTGTGGCAAGTATTTAACCATTCCCCAATGACTCCTTGACTGTTTTCATAATTTCTTGGTTTCTTTCTACATTGCCTGATTCAACTACCACTGCTAGAGTTACTATGTCTCTCTTTTGTTACCAAACACAGACAGAAAGTTAAGAAATGAGTCCTTGCAGGGCACATCTGGGAAGAATGAGAGTCTTCAAAGGTCAGCTTCTCTTGCTTGTCAATACTTGACATTTAAGCATTTATTTAGGACATTGCTGATAATGTTTTTTCAGATACTCAAGAACTGCTGTGTTGGTATGCAATTATATTCATAATGAGATGCAAAAATGCAAATACGGTAGAACGTGCCAGTTCTTCGGAGTGCCTTTTGTCAGAATTGCAGGCGCCGCGAGACTTTGATAGATACCGTGTCACTGTGCCGAGTTGGAGAGCTCAGAGTGTCTAAGGAAGCATCTAAAGCATCAGATCTCCAGATGCTAATTAGCAGGAACCTTTAGGGACAGTAAATGTGGAGATCATTTGTTTTTTTCTAGGTAAATCCTGACAACTTCACTGAACCAATTGTATCAATAGAATGTATTTATGGAGGCAGCGAACATCTTTATCCTTTTAAATTTAATGTGCCATATAAAATGCATTGTATATTCATAAGCACAGCTACTAGAAGACTACCTTACATGACTGATAGTTTAAAGTTCATTTAAAATGTAAATAAGCATATAGCCCATTAACTGCCTCCATCAAGTACTTAAAGACTACATGATATCTTTCCAACATATTATTTTTTTCTTTGCATTTTATGCTTTTGTCAAAAAGAAAGACATCAAGGAGACTGTACAGGTGAAAGTATGAAAGTTATAAGCTCTTCTACTTGTTAATCTGATATGATTTTTCAAGAAGCAAAAAGCTAAAGCTGTGCCAAGGCCATAATAAGAACTATATGAATCCTTTTTTTTTAATTTTCAGAGGCTGCTGCTTCACGTGCAGTGTTCATATGAATTCACAGTCACAGAAAGTGATAGCATGAAGCAGTGGGTTGTGTTGGAGACACACTGGGAGAGGGATCAGAGATGTGGTATGGGTTCAGTGTTCAGAAGACATTGTGTCCCAGCTAAATATGGATGAGTGCTACACTGCTATATCCTTCAAGAGCCTGCAGGAGTTAGATAAGAAAGTGCACAACTATTTTCCCAAATGGTGAGGGCCACACATAATTACCAAAGGTAGTTAAGTGCGAAGGAGGGGATGTTTCACTTCGCAGGTGTTCAGAGCTGGGAAAGGCTGACTCCTGTGATGAATGTCTCTGCCCAAGAACGCATGCTTGGCACTTTTCTTCTTTTCTTTCCTGCCTCACTCACTGGCTCTAGAAAAAAGGGAATGGTCAGCTTTGTATCTACATTGAGCCAACAATCTCCTTTCTTTTCCTCTGGCTCAAGATGGATGTATAGGAGAATCTACTTAGTCTTGTGGTCTGATTCAGATTTGTCATAGGGCTCAGAAATTCCACTGCAGCCACTATCAGAGCACCGTTGTTCAATAAGAAGCCCTTCACTGAAGAGCAATAGGTGGTCTTTCATCACAATGCGCATTCCACTGAGATGGAATCCAAGAAGTGAGGAACAGAAAGCATCCTCATCCCTTCATGTGCAAGACAGGTAGTGTCAACAAGACATAAAAAACACTAGACCCTTCACTGATTTGGATATGTACGCCCTCCACTGGAATGATTTCAAGAGATGATTCCTCTTGGTTTTTGGAAGATATGCATGAAACATATTTACACTAAAACAGTGAAAAAATGTAGGCAGTTGGATTGTCACATTTCTAGAAAAAACAGACAGGTGAGGCATAGAGAATGAAAATGCTGACAGTGGAGGTGGAGAAGACACGAAGGAAACAGCTAATGAGTCTCCTGCATGAGGAGAGGAAGAGTAGTTAGCTCCAGTTCATCCTAGAGCCACGGGCTCTGGGCCCTTCATCACGGCAGAGGCACCATGACTGTAGAGATGCTTGGAGAGCTGATCTGGTGAACAAGTTTTCTGATTGAGTAATGCCTCTCACCAGGCTTTCATTACTCCCAGGGTGTAGAAGCTGTAGGAGAAAGGAGAACTGTGTCTTGTCACCGTTGTGACACCAAGGCCAATGGAACTTAGTGCTTTGGTGAAAGGCAGATAGAGGACACAACAGGGCCGTGAGAGTTTAATCAGTGATTCATGAAATGGGAAGTTCTGAACTATAAGTAGTTCAGATGCTTTGTCCAAGGAAAGCAAAGAGAAAACTTCTACAGAGTGAAAATGAAAACAAAGCAAAGAAAGTATTTGGTTGGTTACACATGCCACTGCCCTTTTTAGACTACCTTGCTGGAAAGCTCCTACTTTTATAGCTATGAGTTAGTCGACAGCTCCTGATTGATTAGCTTCAAGTTTTATTTTTCAACAAATGTAGCCATTTAGAAAAACATAGTCCAAGTTTTGCTTGTATTTGAAAATCAAGTAAGGTTAAGGTCAATAATGAGGCTAGACTTTCCTTGTCTTCACAGAGATTCTTCATGCCAGGTTTCTATTTCAATTTATTTAACAGCCTTTGCAGGGTAGACATACAATAAAAATGGGGGTTAAGTGAGTGAATGAAAAAGATGCCATTGACTGTTCTGCTAGGATAAGTAATATGACCCAGAAGCAAATAGAGAGCCACAGACATTATCTTTTAGAAGTATACATGAAGTCAGAGAAAATTCAGCCAAAATTATTGTAATTTACCTAGTAAGCAATAGTTTGCCCAAGTCTCACTGCTAGGTGGCACCAGCTCAAAATATGAATTTCTTTGTAGAGCAAATGTTGGGCTGAGAAGAAAGAT
>PVIR01035209.1:0-16638 GCA_004026965.1 Petromus typicus | reverse complement strand
ATCCAGTCTCCAGTTGATGGACACTTGGGTTGTTTCCAAGATGTAGCAATCACAAACTGGGCTGCTATAAACATGGGTGCACATATGTCACTGTGATAAGAGTCTTTTAATTCTTTTGTGTATATACCTAGCAGGGCAATGGCCGGGTCAAATGGGACCATCAATCCTAGCTTTTGAGGATTCTCCAAACTGATCTCCATCCCTAAATTATTCTTATGAGGACCTGGGATATAGCTCAGTGGTTCCAGCGCCTGCCTTGCAGGCTCAAGGGCCCGGGTTTGATCTCAGTAACCACATACAATACTGGGCTTGGAGAGCAACCAGTACCACATACCATCGTGCCAGGTGTGGTGTCTCACGCCTGTAATCCCAGCACTTGGGAGGCAGAGGCAGGAGGATTGCTGTGGTGTGAGTTGGAGGCTGAGCTCAGGGCCAGCCTGAACTACAAAGCGAGACCCTGTCTAAAAAAAAAAAAAAAAAAAAAAAAACCTCTTATGATAAGGAAGCTTGGAGGAAAGATGAATGGTCTGCAGAGTTCTTCTCAGTGTCATTTTGACACATGATCTGACTTGAGCAGTGATAAATATTTCTTTTAAGTGAAATCTTTTTCCATTGTTAGCATGCTCTGATTAAAGGAAAAAGTCATTTTACAATGATTCTAACTGATTTCCTACTTTGAAGGTAACTTCTACCATGAAAATATACTGCTATCATTAAAAACTGAATTCTAGAGAAAATCTAAGGCACTCTGATATATATATGATTTGACATGAGCAGGATTTTGCCAGCAGGAAAGCAATGAAAATAGGATCAAGCCTTCCTAGTGTGGGAAATTAACCAACAGGAGTCCTGACAATTGCAGACTTATTTGAAGGGAACAGTGATATGTTTTGAAGGTTAAGATGTAGCCTCCTATTCATCTAGAAACTTAGATGTTTCTTTTTGGAAAATATTTTGGGAAATTTTATAAGTGGTTGTTTTTTTAGCAGGTGAGGTAGCAAAAGTAATGTTATTGTCCCATGATTTTAATTAAAAAAATTTGGGCTTAATTTCCAACCACAGCATAAGAATTTTGCCACTTTGATTAGATGATTTAATGTCTCTGAGATTTAGTAATTTAATAAGCTGTTAACAAGGATTAAGGGTGAAAACTATTACAAAGTACTTAGTTCACTGAATATTAAGTTTCATGAAACTGTCTAGACTGATGTATCTGTGTTAAAATTCTGTTGTTGATTAACTGAAAACAGAAAAGGATAACAATTTATAGTGATTGAAATATATATACTAAAATTATACATCTCTGGGAGCCTCACCTAGAGGAAATGAAATACTATTTCACATCAACAGATTTCTATTTATCCTTATTAGGTTTGTAGATGACTATGGAATCATGGAGATATACACAACAAAGAAATGACTGGTTTTTGTTTCCATTTTTGCTTTTTTTTAAATAGAAATTTTTATTGGTACATTACATATACACATCATAATTGCACTCCACAATGGGTATTTGTACCAGTATAAGACACAACTTAATTCTCATTTTTCCCATAGCCCTACACACCCTACCAACCCCCTATATACATAAAATTTGTTTCCTTTCTTTTTTGTTATAATCTCATTATTTTCCCCCCTTTACCCTATTTCACTTTGAGTATTTTCTATTTCACAATATATAACATAAAATTTTAGAACTCATTTACATCTTTATTTTCTCATACTAGAGAAAAGATGTGATATTTACCTATCTGTGCCCTATTTATTTCATTTATAAGGATATCCTCAAGGTATGTCCATTTAAGTAGAAATGATTCAAACTTATCATTTTTTATGGCAGAGTAAAATTCCATTCTGTAGAAGAACCACAGCTTTTTTATCCAGTCTCCAGTTGATGGACATTTGCATGCAGCAATCACAAACTGAGCTACTATAAACATGGGTGCACATATGTCACTGTGATATGAGTCTTTTAATTCTTTTGTGTATATACCTAGAAGGGCAATGGCCAGGTCAAATGGGACCTCCAATCCTAGTTTTTTGAAGAATCTCCAAACTGATCTCCACAGGGGTTGTACGAGTCTACAGTCCCACCAACAGTGGAGAAGTGTTCCTTCTTCTCTGTAGCCTCACCAACATTTGCTGCTGGCTAATTCTGAGATAGCAGCCATTCTATGTGGAGTGAGATGAAATCTCAGTGTTGTTTTCATCTGCATCTCTCGAATGACTAATGATGTTGAGCATTTCTTCATATGCTTCTTAGCTGCTCTTACTTCTTCCTCTGAAAAATATCTGTTCATTTCAGATGCCCATTTTTGAATTGGGTCTTTAAATTTGGGTGGGCTGATTTTTTTCAGCTCTTTATATATTCTAGATAGTAACCCTTAGAGAAATGACTGTTTTTAACCTCCAAAACAGTCATACTGACTAAGCAATAAACAGAGATATAGATACAATTTATGCTTTTAAACAATACAGAAATGCAAATAAATTATTAAAGTACAGAAGTGGTGCAGAAGAAACACAAACCATGATCATGGTACCATGGTAATAATGAAGCCAGTGAAATATGAAGGGAGAAAGCTGAGGTGAAAATGGTTACATGATTCCACAAAGAATAGGTCCCGAGGTTATCTGAAGATATTTGTGGAACCATTTTAAATAAGTCCTAGTGAAGAGGACATAGGCAGAGCAATTGAAGTATTGTACTTATGTGTATTTATTGTATTGAACACATCTGTTGTCTAGCATACAGATGTTGCATTCCTTATTTACAAGCAATACATACATATTCAAGACAATTCTTCTGTGTTTGAGTTTTTACAAGAAATAAAAACAAGCCTAGAAAAAATGCAAGCCAGTCTTAGAAAAAGGTATGATTTGTTAAAACTCAAAATATTTTATTTAGTTACTGTTCTAGATAAATTATTTTTATTTTAAACATAGTGCTATGGTTTAAAAATGCCTCATAAAAGCTTATGTTGTTGTTGGAACCTTCTAGGAGTTGGGCTTAATGAGAGAGGCTAGATTATTGGGGGTGTGTCCTTGAAGAGGATTTGGATCTGGTCCTACCGCTCTTGTTTGCTTCCTGGCTTCCATAGGAGAGCAACTTCCTACACTCCAACCATGATCTATTAATTTGCAACAAGATCAAAAGCAGTAAGCCCCACCATGAACCACAACCTCTGTAACCATGAACTCCAATATATATTCTCTCTCTTTAAATTGATAATCTCAAGTATTTTCACACAACAGAAAGCTCCCTAACATAAGTTATATGTATGTTCTCCATTTAATGAAACAAAGAAACTTGATATTGGTTTGAATCTAGTTTGGCTTATAACACAGTTATAAAATATTTTAAAACTATATAATTGAGATTAGTTGGAATTTAATTAAATTGAGAAAATTATTCTTTCCAAGTAATGATAAAATTTCTCATATTTATAAGTGTTTTGATCAAGTTTACAAAATAATATGATGAACTAAGATGAAAAAATCTTGAAGAACCGAGTATTAATTTTGTATAAAAATGACCTTGAGTAGTTTTTCAATGCATAAAAAATGACCTTCAGAATATAAAAATTCTTCACATTTAATAAAGTTTAACTCTTCTCTTCGGTGAATATATTTTCTTTTAACTCCAGTTTCCTCATAAGCAAAATGAGTTTCATCACACATTTACTTGCTGTAAGGATATTAAATGGGTTATAATTGCATTAAAATAGCTCAAATTCTATCATATCTCATATCACATTTTAAGCATGTCATTTAATATTGGTCAGACTCAAATTAATTTTCTAGTTTTTTTCTATATTTAGCCTAGAAGAGAATGAAGAAGAGTGATACTAAGTCCACTGTGCTTGTTTAACAAATTCTGAATAATTCTTCAAATGTGGCAAGCAAAATGAGTCAACAGTAAAATAGTTAAGTAAGTGCTTTACTTTAAAGAGATGTAAGCCGTGCAGTGTATTATTGGAGGAAATCATGATTGTATTAATTCCAGCACTAGTCTCTGGCAGGTTTACTATAGGATAGGACATGTGAAAGCATTCAATAAATATTGGGACAACTCTTCCAAACTATACTCAGCTTAGCATGTAAATGAAAAAATCGATGAGTTTGTGGGATATGTACACACACACACACACACACACACACACACACACACTGGAGTTAGTGTTCTGTATTCAGTTTCAGAATCCATAGGAATGAAATAATTGAAATCCAAAATTACTACTTATGAGAGATTCATTTCACAGCAGTCATGTATAAGTCAAAGCAGTTTCAAGTTTCAAGATTTTTATGATGTGCAATGTAAATGAAATTTTTGGCTAGTAAATTTTGTAGGGTAGGTTGCAATGCTTTATTTATGAAATCAGATGTGTATGCTATTGATTAGTTTGATTTTCCTTTTTAAAAAATCATCTTAGAAACACCTTTATAAACTTCAAATATCAGATGTTACTAATTTGCTAGTTGTGGTTGGATGTCAGGGTTTGTGTTTAGATGTTCCCCAAAGCCTATGCAGATGATACGGGACTTTCTTCTTTAGAAGTAGTGAATCTGGAATGTGTGAGCCTGGGGTTAAGGACTGTGATGACTAAACCACTACAGGTGAGTGATTAGTTTGGCCCCAGCCTAATCCAGGTGATCTGAATAAGAGAAAAAGGGCCAGAAAGATGCTGGTGTTACCTATGCAGCCTGTTTCTCCTCCGTTATGGGTTTTTTGTTGGTTTGTTTGTTTGTTTTGATGTCCCAGCCTCAGAACCAGCTGATTATGGACTGAAACTTCTATGAACTATGAGCTAAATAAACCCTTTAACTTTGGCTGTAAGGTGTTTTGTCTCAGCTACAAGAGAAAAGTAACTAGCACACTAGATAAGCAAAATTGTTTATATTTTATAGTTAAATAATACTCTCATATTATTTCAAACCATTGAGCACCAAAATTACCTTTATATTTTATGAGGATACCTGGATTGAAAATGATGGAAGATTTGTACTTTGAAGTAATTTCTTTGACATTTAACATTTTACTTTTATGAAATGATTTACCTGTGCCTTTATCTAACCCTACTTGTCATAATAATATTGCAGCTATTGTCATATTCAAAAAATTAACAGAGATGAGGTGCCATTTCTATTTTCATCACCAGATAGATTTTTAATTTCTGGACTCTTTTTAATGGGTTCTAGTATTACTAATGTATAATTTTGTTTTCACTATTTTATCTTTGTTAAAAAAATAAGATGGCATACTTCCCATTTGTATTTCAATACATCACCTTTCAAGTTGCTTGAAATTCTGAGATAGTTTTTGGTGATATTTCAGTGAATAAAAGTGAAATTTTCCACCTCTTTCTTCTAGATTTCCTGATTTAAATAGCCTAAGTGTGACAGTCCTATATCCAAAAGCTTAGATATGAATGTAGGATGTACTTTACACGTGATACTCATTTTAATACCGAATGTGTTTGTGAACACTTACTGCATACAGTGTACTTTTAATACCTTACTGTAATTTTCAAGGAATGACAGTCAAACTTCATGTACATGTTTAATCATGCTTACTCGTTGCTTACCTGACAGGTCTTAATTAAAGAATTAATGGAGAGTACAATGAGATGAAAAGTATAATGAGTGCAAAGTGAAAAGTATTCTCTGACAGTTTCCATTTGGAAACTCCCCAGAGACAGTCTGTCACTGTGTTCAGTAGCTGTTCCTTCTGAAATGTTCTTCCCATAGAGCCTTTCTTCTCAGTTTGGACTACCAAGACTGAAGTCTGGGGTTTATCACCTTGTGCTTGAAATGCTGCAATATCTCTCTAATGGCTGGCTGTCCCTAACTTTCTTCCTCTATTCCATCTGTCTCCTGTAATTATCTTCCTAAAACACCGATATTGTTGTATCACACTTCTGTTCAGGAAACTTTCACACTCTCTATGGAGACCAAACTGTCCTACCTTTTATCAGTGTTCAACCACATTCCTGGTCATGCTACTAGTTAAGATATGCTTTCTTGAATCTCTTATTTTGCACACAGTGCCTTTATTACAATTACCAACTCACTTTCTTTCCAACATTATTAAAACTCTCTAGAGAAGCAATAAATGAAAAAATACAAATTAATTAATTTATTAATTATGATAACTGGCCACATGATTAGGGAGGCAAACCAAGTAGTTCCACTATCTGCTATCTACAGTCTGGAGATCACCCTAAATCTCTTGTGTACATATGTCTGAGTTCACAGACCTGATACTAGACATCTGATGGCGCTGCTCCCAAGGTAACAAGGGCAGGTGCTGTGAGGGGAGAGCTGATGTAGATGCTAAAGATGGAAGAGGAAGAACCAACAGCTCCAGGGCCAAGGATTTAGCTCAGTGGTTCTAGGGCCTATCTCACAAATGCAAGGTCTTGAGATTGCTCCCGGTAGCAAAAAAACAAAACAAAACAATAGAACCAAGAGCTCTGAAAATTAATGACAGGATCATATGGACATCTTAGCTGAAGGAGCAAGTGGAATAATTCATCCTTTATCTCCTTTTTCTTCTATTTCTCTTTTTATTTCTCTGATAAATGGAAATTTTATTATCATTTTTTCCTTTATATTTATCTCAAAAATTAACATTAATCAAGTAACAAAATATATGCAGATCCACTAACTCTATGAATCTGTGTTTTTAAAGGGAATAATTGTATCTATCTGAATGTACCATTCTATATATTAACTTATCCATAACATTATCCAAAAAATTTCTCTATAATGGTGATTATGTGAAAAATAATAACTGGGGAGAACTTCAAACGAGATGACATATTATGGCTTTCTGTCACTGTGACCAACACCTGCTACTAATCCACTTCAAAAAGGTAAAGGCTTGTTTTGGCTCAGTTTCAAAGCTTTCTGCTCTTGATGATTTGACTTGTTACTATAGGCTGTGGCCAAACAGAGCACTATGGCGGAAATATTGGACAGGCAGACGTTCACCTATGGGCAGCTGAGAAGCGAATAGAGCAAGAGTCTGGTGCCAGTGAACCCAGCATATTCTAAGGGCATCTCCTAAATATTACACCACCTTCTTCCACGGCTGCTGGCTCGGCATCAAGTCTTTGTCATATAGCCTTTGGGGAACATTGAGATCAAAACTGTAACTCAGATGAGTATGTTGATGTTTATGTTTACAGGATATTTTAGTGAAATGTATTAATTTAAGTGAGTAATTTATAGATTAGTTTTATGAATTTGAATGCCTTGAACACAGGAACTTCTTTTTCTTCCATTGTTTTTTTGTTAAATATGTTTACATAGCTGAGCTAGTGTTGATTTATTTTACCTTCCAGGAATAGGTTAAGGACTGAACAAACCAAGGAAAAACAACAGTGAGTTTTCATGGAACACCTGAATAGAAATAAATGTGTAAAGGCAAAACCTGAATAATGATAAAGTAAAAAAAAAATACAGTATAAAACTAACCAAAATAGCAGAAGGAGTGAATCCAAGGGGAGCTATACAGTGTAACTGCTAATTTTGGCATTTGCTTCCATTCAACTGGGAAGAATGCTAGCAAAGCTGATTGTCCCTACAATCCTCTCTCTCTCTGTCATTTTTTCAGCAGATACTCTCTTAAAGACTGTATTTCACAGAATTCTTTTTTGTTTTTTTTGTTTTTTTTGGGTTTTTTTTTGGTTTTTCGAGACAGGGTCTCGCTCTGTGGTTCAGGCTGGCCCTCAGCTCAGCCTCAAACTCACATCACAGCAATACTCCTGCCTCTGCCTCCCGAGTGCTGGGATTACAGGCATGAGCCACCATGCCCGGCACTGTGGTATGTGGTACTGGTTGCTGCTGGGCGTGAGTCTCCATGCCCAGTATGGTATGTGGTTACCGGGGATTGAACCTGGGTCCTTGTGCTTGCAAGACAGGCACCGGAACCACTGAACCAAATCCCCGGCCCCTTCACAGAATTGTTTAGAGCCAATAGTGGAAAAGGCCTGATTTCAAGCTGGTGGGATATTAACGGACATGATATATGCTACTTCTGAAGACTTCATCTCTAAAAACTATGCTAATCTGTGTTGTGCAATTTAATTTCTTCCTAAATTTAATGCTGCCCACCTTATGCTCTCACTTTTAGTTCTCTGGCCATGATTTAATAGTGATAAGGAGAGACTTAGAAACTATTCACTGAAGAGACTGAGCCACCCTAGCAGACCTGGACTGTTTCTCTGAACTGTGTCATGAGAGAGAAATATATTTTCCTCATAGATATCAGGGTTATTATCCTCACTGACACTTGCCCATTTCTAAACCATTCACACCCTAAAATCAGACACTAATACTACTATTTCTTAAAAGGAAGGAGAGAGAGAGGAAGGTAAGGAGGGAATAAAGGAAAAGAGTGAGATTTTAATGTTGGATGCAGGGTAACTAATTCACTCAAATTTTGTGGTCCAATATAGGTTACAGTTGTTTGGCATTTTATCCCATATAAATGTGAGCGCTTCTCCACATACCATTGTAACAAGGGTGAATAACTGATACTACGTCTTTCCTTGTTCAAAATCTGCCTCTTTAACTTTTTATCCCATATTTAGTATCAGTACCAAATTGAACTGCATGAGGTAAATTGATCAGCAAGTTTAAAAGAGACTACCTTTAATTGGTCTGAGAGATAATTTACCTTCATTAACAATGGACATTATGAAGGACTATCTGAATTACAGTGTACTTAGTAAAGTTTGATTACATGCATCGTTACATTGTTAAAATTGGTAACTCATATTTTGTGTATCAAAAATATTATATAGAGCCAGGAATTCAACTAAGCTATTCTGACACTTCCTTGCAAACAAAAGCCATAAGTTCAATTGCTTGTAAAAAAAATTATATATATATATATACACAATGGAAAAATACCATAAGATGTGGTGGGAACACAAAGAAAGGGGTCCTGAGATTTGCATTTGGCTGACTTTTCATCTGTATCTCCCTCTTTAACGCAAGAAAATCTATAGATTAATTTATTATCCCACTTTTGCTTTATCTTTTTCTTTGAATTAATGTGATCATCCAAGAAGATTCCACAACACCTGCTAGTGAACATTTTTCTTTGAATTCATTTCTGTGGTAAAAAATAAAAAATTGGGTGAGCATAGAAATTATTCACCACCCTCCAGATACACCCCAATAAACTGTAACTGTTAGAAAAGAAGGGTTATCCATGAAAGGAAGATATTTTATACACCAAAGTCATATTGAAATGTATCCACAATGGGGTCCCTGGAAATAGCACTGAGCATTTTGAAGGATCCTAATCAACTTTATTGGCAGCACCTTTCAAGGGATTCATATCATGTTGGAAGCATCAAACAAATTTACCCTCATTTTTATAGCTTTGTGTCTCTAAGGGAGGGGAAATAGCTGCTATAGTCCCTGGAGAAACAGTCATTAATCTAAACATAATCACATACGCAAAGGGGCAGTGAAGGCAAGCAGGACGTTGGCGGGGCTTTCCCAGGTGACCTTGCTCTAGTGAATCTGTGGTGCAGTAGTGACCATGGTTACAATATATCTTCCTCAGAGATCATGGTTACACAGGGAGCCAAAAATTGCCCATTTTTACACCAGAAGACAGATTTCTCCCTCAGTATAATTTACTCAAAATATTTTATAAAGATATAGATTTTAAATACATAGACATATACAGATAGATATGTGGGTAGAGAAAGCTAAATATGGAAATAGACAAAACTGTTCCCTATTACATAATCATGTTGCTAATATTGAGTTATAGTAAGAGATACTCAATAATTTCACTACTAGGAACAATTTCACATGACTACTAGGAATAAAAAAAACTCACCTAGAAATATCTCATGTTCTTAACTACATATGTGTGGAATCTTCAAACACAAACTCAATTTTTCTCTATAATTCTTGTAAATAAAACTAGATAAGAAATGAATCAAATTTCTCCATCAGGTCAACACCGAAGTCAACCACTGAGTTTGCTTCAACATCTAGCTTGGTTTGTGATCAGAATCATGGAAAGAATGAAGTTTGTGAACCCAGAAAAAAAAATATATGTACCTATATGTATATATACGTATATATATATGTACACATATATATACATACATATATATGTACACATATATATGTACACACGCGCGCACACACACACACACACATATATGTGTGTGTGTGTGCGTGTGTGCGTGCGCGTGTGTGTGTGTGTGTGTGTGTGTGTGTGATGCTAATTCTAAGTCAGCACTTTTACCTTACTTCGCGACCATTCTCGATCAATAAGTGCTTACTCTGGGCTCACTATGGGTCACTGATCTATACTATTGATTTTGGACTTTGAAATTTTCCTTTCCAAAAGACCATCATGCTTTCCACTTTTCTGTGCCTTCATTAGCAATCAACCTAAACTTTGCTCTCAGTGTGAGGTTGAAGTCCTTATATTTCTGATTTATCAACTTCTGTTCAACTTCACTTTTTCTCTTCACTATTAGGTGATCCATATTGAGCTTCTTTAATTCTCATTAATGGTCTGAAATACCTCAAGTCAAGATTTGACTTTTGTTCCTTGAACTGATAAACTCCTACTTACTCTGAGTAGTCCTGATAGTCTTTTCTCTTTTTCTCCATTTTAGCACTTTGCAGAAAGTAGAGACTCAAAGCGTGTTGACTCTGTTACACATCTCTACTGTCCACTTCCACTTGGGTCACACAATTATTCTCTGTCTCTGTATTTTAAAGTTATCACCCTCTAAAAGCATTTCAACCTGTGCCTTACATCTGAATTTATTTCCCTCTTCTCAGATTGAAATCCTCACTTTCCATTTGTGTACATCAATGCCACCCAAATGATCCGAACAGACTCTTCCACACCAAGACATCACATCGTATCTGACATTATATTCTTCTGTCCTGACACACACAAAAAAGAAAGAGCTATCATTTCCCATATCTTAGAGCTAAACTGTATCTGAACTTTGCTGTTAGCATTGGTGTTTTTGTGAAAACTCATGCTGATAAATAACCATTTTCATATGTTTTTCTCTTGCTACACTGGATCTGCCTACAAATGTGCTTCCACCTTTATTTCTCCTGAAAAAGCCTTTCTTCACACTGGCAGTTTCTCAATAGGTCACTTTGTCTTGTATTCTTGCCATCAAACCACTTATCAGGGTAGCTGTGTAGTGTTCGCCTCAGAATCTCATCATCTTCTTTTCACTTTTTAAAACATGAACTTCTCACAGAGAAACTTCATACAGATATTTCCTAATAAAGAATCACAGGCCTTTTGGATTCTTTGCTTTCACTGACTTCTCCTGAACACTGGACTATGAAAACCACACCCTTGTTTCCTGAAACCTACACCCCATCCATCATGTGACATAGGTGTAACTCCAGGACCATTCCATGGACTATTCTGCAGAGAAAATGGAGACTGTCACTTAATCGAATTTCTGCATCAGTTCAAGTATTTTAAAATCTTCTCTGCAAATAATTAGCCCTACTTAGTTTCCAGTAGTAACCACTGTTCTACTGACCCCTATCCTGACCCTGCTTGCTCTTCATTACTGTTAATGTCAACATGAGAACAGACCTCACTTCTTACCACTGGCTGGGTCTGTCTCATGTTCTCCACCTCACATTTCCATCTACTGACATGTTAAACAATATCTCAATATCATATTTGATCAGCACAACTGAAACAAACCTCATAGTTTATGAACCTATTTTCCAAGTTAGTTTTTTTTTGCATTGACATTTTATTCATACAATAATTATTCGATAATCATAGCACAACTCGGAATATAAGAGTTATCATTCATGACCGTGTCTTTGGAGAGGACTGTGGCTCAAGATCAGGATTTTTGACCTGAACTACATCTCCAGTCTTCTTAATTTTTTTTTTTATTCTGAGACAAGATCTCACTTAGTTTCCCACACAGAACTTGTGATCCAACTTATCCTAAAATTTATCATATTAACCATATTATTTTATTTGTTTATTTATTTTGGTTGTTTTGAGACAAGATGTTACTATGTAGTTCAGGCTGGACTTGAACTCAATGTGAGCCTTCTGCCTCACCCTCCCTCAGTGCTGGGATTACAGATGGGCAACTCTGTGTCTGGCTATATCCTTATTTTTTATTTCTCCCTTATACTAGCTAATTAAAATTCTTCTTTTTCTTTTGGAGGCTTTCTTTTATCTTTTCTCCTTAGTACACTATGCTAGCATTTGTTTCCTCTTCTTTTATTGGAAGGCAGTCAGTTTCATAGTCAATGCCTCCTGCCTTTGGATATCATTTCCTAAACTGTAATTTTAAAAAACTCTTCTTTGGAATTTCAATGAAGAAAAAACTCATCTTTCAAATTATGAAAACCCTGAAAGAAATTCATCTTTCTGCCTCATTTCTTAATATTTGCCTAAACATATTTTAATTTTAGAGTGTTCCTTTTCCTTTGAACATGCCTCTTGATATTTTGTGCACAGTGCGCTGTTTGTATTTTTCTCTCTTGCCTGGATTACTTTCTTCCAAGCTAATCTGCCTTTCAAATTGTATTCATTTAAAGAATTTTGGCATAAGCTAACATTTTAACAATGGCATTTGCTCTTAGTCAAAACTTCTTTCTTTCTTCTTTGAAGTTTTGGTAAGTGTCTGCCTTATAATGGTGCCTATTTTTTAGGGTTCTTTACTTTCATCTTGTCAATTCCTTTATCTTAATCATTTAGTGTAGGAACATCACTTATCATTGAACTTACGGTAGCATCTAACATTCATGCATACAATTTTCTCCAAATATACACATCCATGCAGAGTTAATGAGTAGATAATAAAAGAAGTGCTTCAAGCTTTTTGAATATTGTTTTAAATAATATCCTAGTATATTCATGTGCTTCTGTATTATACTATATTTGGAGATTTTCATTAGAAATAGTCACAGATTTTCTATGCTTCCATTTCATTTTATTTTTTAGCTTAAGAATAACATTAGAATTGCATTTGCTTCAGTAATTTTTTTTCCAAAAGGAGAAATGTTTGCGGGACTACAAGACTTTTCCAAAATGTTTCTGAGTCTGTTACCCTGTTTATGTCTCCTAAGGCACTTGTGCTCTCCTGCTATCTGATTTCACAATGTGAAGCCCCTTCTGGGTGTGTGCGCTCATGAAAAATTCAAGAAGCTGCATTTGTCTGTTCCTTGTACTGTAACTACCTTTTGGATGTTTTTCTTTTATTTATAAGAAACTCAGTAGTATAAATACAATTGAAATAAAAATTGTAAGAATGTGCAGAAAACAGTAGTTAACATTATCATTTTATTCCCCACAAAAAAGTATATGTGAACAATTAAACATGAATTTCTGTTAGTAACAGAACAATAGGTTTTCTTATTTAGCTTGTGGAAAATATAAATCTACATTCAATTCCCATATGATATCCTCCAGATGAATGTAAACTATCTTTTGCAAGGACAAGTAGGTGAGCTAACTTTCCTTAAAATCTTGGTCCTGAGCCTGAGGTAGAGCTGTTTCCTGTTTCTCTGGTCTTCTTGCTTATTTAGACAGAATTTATTCACAAAAATACTGGAGCCCACGGATATTCTTTCTATCTATACAGCTCCTTTGGAGGCCTGGACTCTGACTTTTAGTTACACTATGTTCATCCTAAATTGATTTACTTCTGTGAGGTATCCAGGGCTGACTTGGAAGATTTTCTGGACTAATAAATTACCATTTAAGGCACATAAATTCTACTTATTGCTGAGGCTAAAATATTTTTAGCAGTTTTCTTGAAAAAGGCAAAAGGCGCCTGTTAATAACCCAAGACTCTTCTTACTGCCAGAAGTGTGAATGTTAATAATGTTCATTGGCCAAAGAGCGTCCTCGCTGCCATATTCCATTTAGTGTTGCTTCTCAGTACGTGTTATTTCTCATCAGGCACTTAATAACTTTGAGGAGTAGAAGAAAATTACATGAGTTTACTAGCACTTTCAAGACTTGTCTTAAAGTTTTTAACTTCCTGAATGAAATTTACATCATAAAATAGCTCTTTTAAAGAGCTTATCTCGATATTGGAGAAGAAAATAAACACATATCTGGGAGATGCCAAAAGCAAGGACCTGGCCTTTTGTGTAGTTTCTCTCACTTTGTATGGTTTCTCTCAGATCATCGTATCTCTAGAAATTTATTTAGTAAACTAAATTTTAAAAATCAACCCGTAATTAACTTTAAAAACATAAAAAGTTAGAGATACTCGATGTTACTATCTTGTCTCCTAAGCTGATTTGCATGTGTAAAGGCAGGTTAAACTTCTAT
Organism: Petromus typicus; assembly: GCA_004026965.1. Classification (NCBI taxonomy): domain Eukaryota; kingdom Metazoa; phylum Chordata; class Mammalia; order Rodentia; family Petromuridae; genus Petromus; species Petromus typicus. The sequence goes on along the minus strand of PVIR01035209.1, from coordinate 2,300 downwards.
TAAAAACTCAACTGTATGTTCCTTTGAGAAAGTCATACTTGCTTGGACTTCTGATATTCAGGCAGATGATAAGAGGCATGAATATTTTTTAGGGGTTAAGAAATGTTCTTAGTAGTTAAAAATGTTTTTTTTTTAATCACTAATTTATTTTAGAGGTGACCAAGTTGATACCAAGAAATCTCAGAAGGAAACACTGGACGGTAGCCCCAGTAGTCCTATGTGGGCTCTAAGAACACTAAACCTTATTGGTCCTTACCCAGATTTTAAGTTAAGACACACCACTCTGTAAGAACTATGTCAGATAATCAGTTCATCCCTCTGATTTTCCTCATGAAAACCATCTGATGATATCAGACATCAGATTAAAGCTTGTATCTATATCTACATTGCTATAACTATGTCTGTGTATCTACTGTCTGCGAATGTTTATTGAGTGTTTATCTTTATCTCTTTTATAGTACCTGCAGAATGTAATGAATGCAGTTGAATAAACCAACACTGGCAGAACTTCAAATACCAGAGGGAAAGAAATGATTCTTATATATTTTCTTTTTTCTAAAAGGGCATTTTAGTAGCAACTGGAAAGCAAATGAAATGGTGAGAAATTTGCTTTTAGTAAAAAAGGAAAATAATTTCTTAATTCCAAAATTAAAATTAGAAGTGAAAGCAATCTTAGAATTTCTAAGTAATAAATATCAACTATTAAAATTCTAAATTATATCATCAAGAGTTCTTACAGTAATTTTAAAAATAACTTTATTCATATGTAAACTATGATGACTCTTAAATAATGTACTAAAATACTTTAAAATTCTCTATAATTATAATTAAAATATATTATAGTACATAAAATATTTTGAGTAGTCAAAAATGTATGTTTTCCCTTTTACTCATTATAAAATAAACTCATAGTTAATATCATCACTAAAGATTTATATTAAGTAAAAAAATCTAGAGTAAATAATAGTGAGAATGAAAATTAATTTAATGTATAATATTTTGTGTAGATATTGATTTTTATTTCTTTTCTGATTAAATTAGGTCATTTAAAGGTTAGGTGGAAATTACTTTGGAAAGTCATTAACTTTTATTCTCATAGTCTGGTAAGAATGTCACATTCTAGGAGAAAGTAAACTAATCTGAGTATCCTTCAATTATATTGTCTCAGTGTTTTAATTTACGAATTTTATCATCTTATATTACTTCTGAGTTTATCTCCTTTTAGTTTAGTTTTTCCTTAAAGCAGTGGACACAAAAGTAAGGAAAGTTAGAAATCACAGAATTATCTTATCAGTTAAAAAGTAACAGAAAGAACAACATTAAGTTATCAATACTTGGGCCGGGGAGTTAGCTCAGTGGTTCCAGCGCCTGTCTTGCAAGCGCAGGGACCCGGGTTCGATCCCCGGTAACCACATAACAATACTGGGCATGGAGACTCACACCCAGCAGCAATCAGTACCACATACCACAGTGCTGGGCGTGGTGGCTCACGCCTGTAATCCCAGCACTCGGGAGGCAAGAGGCAGGAGGATTGCTGTGATGTGAGTTTGAGGCTGAGCTCAGGGCCAGCCTGAACCACAAAGCGAGACCCTATCTCAAAAAACCTTTAAAAAAAAGTTATCAATACTTGTGCATGTGACATACTAAAGTGGTAAAATTTACAGAAGAAGATATTTCATTTAAATTACAAAGTATGATAAAATATAAATATGTATTTATTAAAAATGTAATACTTTTTAAATTTTCAGGTTAGGTTTTATATATGTGTGTGTGTGTGTGTGTGTGTGTGTGTGTGTGTGTGTATGTATAAGAATATGTGCAACAAGTAATAATTTTAATAGTTTTAATGTAATTTTGTCCAGAAAGTTGAGATACTATCTGAATTACAGTTTATTATGGAATATCTATTAACTATCCAATGCATTATCTTTTCTGCAATGAGGCAATCATAGAATGAGATATCAAGCCTTTCTCAATAAGGGTAATATTGACAAAAAATATTTGAAAAGAATATGTGGTTTTGGATAGTATTCTACAAAAACAAAAGCCTTTAGAGATAATTAAATACACACCAAAGAATTAGGAGTTTTTTGAGGATAGTTTAAGGACCAATTAGTTCCAATTATCTGAGAAGTCTGGCTTGACATTCCAGAACTTGACATTCTGGAAAAATATTGTAGGACTCAGTAGTCTGTCCTTTAAAAGTTACTAGAAAATGTTCAATGTAAAATAAGGTGAAAGGGGACAATGTTGAGATTGTAACAAAAAAGTAAGGAAACAAATTTTATGTATATGGGGGG
>PVIR01035208.1:0-16638 GCA_004026965.1 Petromus typicus | reverse complement strand
TCTGCCATAAAAAATGATAAGTTTGAATCATTTCTACTTAAATGGACATACCTTGAGGATATCCTCATAAGTGAAATAAATAGGGCACAGATAGATACATATCGCATCTTTTCTCTGGTATGAGAAAATGAAGATGTAAATGAGTCCTAGAATTGTATGTTATATATTGTGAAATAGAAAATGCTCAATGTAAAATAAGATGAAAGGGGACAATATTGAGATTGTAACAAAAAAGTAAGGAAACAAATTTTATATATATGGGGGGGGTGGTAGGGTGGGTGGGGCTATGGGAAAAAATGAGAATTAAGTTGTGTCTTATACTGGTACAAATCCCCATTATGGAGTGCAATCATGATGTGTATATTTAATGTACCAATAAAGATAATTAAAAAAATTTTTTTAAAGTATATCAGTATTTTTGAAAAGTACACAGCATAACATAAATAAAAACTTTATAATAAGCAGTTCTGAATACTCTATTTCAGAAAGGCAATAAAAGTAAGAATATATAATAAAGCAAGGAAACTACTAAGGGGTAAAAGCGATCCCTTAAAATTTTCAGTAATTCCTAACTATGTTTCATGGAGAAAAATTACATGATATAGCAGTATTTGTATAAGGAGAATATTTTAAATGTCAGAATATGCCTAGTCCAAATGTTCAGGCTCAATTTTAATCTGTTTAAAATTTTAATCTGTTTGATGCACAGATTTCTCAGGAAAAAAAAATTTTGCATCAGGGACTTGAACGCAGGACCTTCAGATTCAACTCCATCCCCAATCCTTTTTACTTTGAGACAGGGCCCTGCTATGTCACTAAATGGCTAGACTCGAACTTCAGTCCTCTTGCTTTAGCCTCCCAAACCACTGGATTATAACTGGCTGGAGAAAATATTTGAAATTATGATATTTTACTCAGTGGACTAGGAGCGAAATATAAATGTATTATTATGTGTTAAATAAGTTCTTATCAGAAAATTTCTAAATCTAAAATTACATAAAATACATTACTATTTTTAAAATGTTTGTTGTGCTAGATTTCATCTGAAGAAAAGGAGTGGCATATAATTCTTATTATAAAATGTAATATTAAATATTATTAAATAATGTGACCTAAATAAAAGGGGAGTAAATTACAACTTCTAATGTATAGCCATTAGATTTCCAACCTAAGAAAACAACAGCAGCAGATCAAAGAGAGAAAGAAAAGGAGAAAAGCATTTAGTAAAAGGAAGAAGACCCTGGAGTAAAACAAGCATTAAAATGAAAAGGTTCTTCGGGCCGGGGGTTTAGCTCAGTGGTTCCGGCGCCTGACTTGCAAGCGCAAGGACACGGGTTCGATCCCCAGTAACCACATACCATACTGGGCGTGGAGACTCACGTCCAGCAGCAACCAGTACCACATACCACAGTGCCGGGCGTGTGGCTCACACCTGTAATCCCAGCACTGGGGAGGCAGAGGCAGGAGGATTGCTGTGATGTGAGTTGGAGGCTGAGCTCAGGGCCAGCCTGAACTACAAAGCGAGACCCTGTCTCAAAAAAACCTAAAAAAAAAAATTAAAGGTTCTTCAGCAAGTATATTTGTTTTAAATAAATCTAACCTAATACCAAAAGTCACTTTTAAAAATCCATTACATAGGTTTTTCATTTCATCAACTGGAGTATTTGTTGCTGATATGTTTGTTGCTGTTCTGAGAATGTAATACTTTTCTCACAGAGTACTAAATGTGCAGAAACATAAAGTGACTTTCATGCATGTGTGACAAAGGTAAGGTCCAAAGCAGTTTCTGATCAACTTACATATGTAAGTATTTTAGGCAAACAGATAAAACAGCTACATGTCTCTGTATATCACTTGATTTACATAGTCTGAATGATTATGTTACTTTGTATTGTGTTATTTTGTAAATACTGCTTATTTCTCCATACTCATTTCCGGCAATGCTACTTAAGACTGTAACTTCAGTGCATTTCATCAGTCACATACACCATTAAGTCAATCAATACTACTACTGTGCTTAGCATGATGACTGGCATATACTTTAGTCACCTTCTTCTTCGCTGCCTGAATACAGTTCTCTGGAATATATCATTCCGCTAACAGTTGAATTTTTTAAAAAAGCAAGAAATTTTACATTCCATGTAAGATATTCCCAGTAAGAATTTCAATTCAAGCTACGTGAGCCCATTTATTTAAAATCAGAAAAAGTTTTCAAAGCCTGTCTTACAAGCACTGGTAAACTCCATAACAAAATCAACTCTCTGTATTATGACACAATTGATTTCTAGAGGCTTGGTATTCAACAGTTGTAACAGTAAGATCCTACCCTTAAGAAAACTGATTGCCTTTTACATTAGTTTTTCTTTATCGATTCTGTCAGGTGGCCTAGAAGAACATGCAAAAGCCACTACTGACAGAGATCATTTCAAATGAATGCATCTTCTCCTAATAGTTGTAGGGTCTTTTTGTTTTCTTTGTTGTTGTTTAGAATTTACTAACTTAAAGAGTAACTAATAATATATGTGACTTTATAAGAACTGGGATTCTTTTTGTGAAAGATAATTGGGTAAGAAAAATCTTGCTTTATATTTAGGCCTCTAGAGTAATTAGGGAATAGTATAATGTGTATATAATTACTCCTCTGCCAACTTACTATCTTTAAAAAGTTATTATTGATAATATGAAAGGCATTAGAAAATCATTAGATAAAAAGGCAATTGTCCATATATTTGTCAAATGAGTACATAAAAATATCAAGCCTATATTAATGTGAAGATTAGGATTTTCATCAAAGGAAGGGTATTATATGACAAAAAATATAGCATAGCAAATTAAGAGATCAGATAAGAACTTTACCTGATATTCCTTTATCCAGGACAACAGTCCTGAAAAGCTAAAACTGGCCCAGTTTCCTCCATAGTAGCTTCTTCTATAAAAGTAAGATTAGAATAAAGAAAAAAATATAAAAATAAAGTTAGCAATCATAATCAACCAAATCATCCTTCACCCTTAAACTCATTTTATTTTCTAGTACTGCTGCTGTTAAGAGCTCAAAAGTTCACATAATTGGGGTGTTAACATAAGAGGAAGTAATACAGTGAAATAATACTGGGCCTCTAAGATCAAAGTAAAATTATGTTGTATTATGAGTTAAAATTATCTTTGGTCTCATTACAGTTTCCTTTCATCATGCGAACATTGTCAAAGCACCAAGTAACATGAATATATATGACTCTTCAGTTCACAAAAATATCTAGACATTCCTAATAGCTCTCAAAGACACATGCATGCATGCACACACACACACACACACACACACATATACAGAGCTAAATTTTCTGTAAGCAGTTATATCTGCTATTGCCACACTAACTTCCCACATCAAGTCTCTCTCTCTTTCTCTCTCCTACACAGATCATACAGATCAGATAAAGCAGTCACACTAAATAAAAGTAGATCTCGGGACAGTTATTCTTATCAAGATGAATAAATGAAATAGGAACAAAACTCCGTCACGTAACTGTTAACCAGTTTTCTTTAATATCTAACCCGTGATCATCACCATGTTCTGGATAACTGGGTCTCCTAAATAAGGTCTGGCAAATGTGGCAGACATTGAACTTAAGTATACATTATTTGGTAACAAAAATTCCAATTCTGCAATGAATGTTGGTCTTTCCAATCCTTTCAAAGCAAGTCGTTTTTAAGTGACTGTGTCTGACATTCGATCACACCTACAACACAAATACCAACTCTACTGCTAAAAATTCTTTATTTTGTTCCCATCTTCATTATTTGCTCCTCTGTATCTTTAATAAAGTAAAACTCAATGAAAGTTCTTTAAAGGATGAAAAAATGAAATATTTTATAAGACGCCTCAATTTTTTCTTCCATAATATTATTGAACATTGTCTAAAATTCTGATATAATTCTCCTTGATCACCTTAATATGGATTGAAAAATATTTTACCAGGTAATTATTGTTTTGTTCTAACAGAAAAAGTTTAAATTAAACATTTGTCAAAGAAAGTTCATTGAGTGACATGACTGATGACTCTTTCATGGATAATGTAAATTCATATCTGGCCTAAAATCTGCAGTGGCCTCTAAAATGTAGGTAGAATTTCAGCTCCACTATTAAACTACTAATTCTGCATGGTCACTCCTAGCTGAAATGTTAAAGTGGAGAAACCTGGCCGGGGATTTAGCTCAGTGGTTCCGGCGCCTGTCTTGCAAGCACAAGGACCCGGGTTCGATCCCCGGATCCCCGGTAACCACATAACAATACTGGGTGTGGAGACTCACCCCAGCAGCAACCAGTACCACATACCACAGTGCCAGGCGTGGTGGCTCACGCCTGTCATCTCAGTACTCGGGAGGCAGAGGCAGGAGGATTATGATGTGAGTTTGAGGCTGAGCTCTGGGCCAGCCTGAACCACAAAAGTGAGATCATGGCTCAAAAAAAAAAAAAACCAAAAAACCAAAAAAAACCAAACAAACAAACAAAAAAAACCAGTGGAGAAACTTTGAAGCTGTGAGCACTACACCAGAGAGAATGACAAAAGAAAAAGTAAGCAATGGTAAGCAGGGAAAAAGGAAAGCAAAGAAATGGATATTACCAGAGGAGGTTTTCACACAGCAGTGTATGACCTTCTCTCACTAGCCTGAGAATAATACACTTGGTTATCACTTTCCATTCTTCAAAATGAACACTCAAAAAATGCCACAAGTTATCTTGGATATTACAGGAAAAATGCTAAAGTCATTGTCTCTATATTTTCTGTGAGATATTTAGATTTGCTTTGAGCACTCACAAGGTCATAAGTGAAAAGCCCTGGCTGACAAATGGGTGAAAGCTTCAAGATCGATGTAATACATTCAATTTGAATGTAGATTATACACAGAGATATATATATATAGATAGATGATAAATAGATATAGATAGATAGATATCTCATATATCAATCTATCTATCTAGATATATCTATCTAGATAGATATATCTATCTACATAGATATGGCTAATAATAGCAATAAAATGACACATTAGAATACATTAATATGAAAATCTTCACAAAATACACCATTTTTTAAAACCAACTGATCCAGCCACAAGTTAGGAGTAAATATTCAAAAATATTTTGAATAAAGCACTGGTGTCCAGGATATAGAAAAAAATGTTTCACATTAATAAAACAAATATTTTAAGTTTTAAAAATACTCAGAGGATTGAACAGACACTTCATAAAGACAGTAATGAGTGAATATAGGGGCGGGGAGTTAGCTCAGTGGTTCCAGCGGCTGTCTTGCAAGCACAAGGGCCTGGGTTCGATTCCCCTGCAACCATATACAATACTGGGCGTGGAGACTCCCAGCGGCAACCAGTACCACATAACACAGTGCTGGGCGTGGTGGCTCACACCTGTAATCCCAGCACTCGGGAGGCAGAGGCAGGAGGATTGCTGTGATGTGAGTTCAAGGCTGAGCTCGGGGCCAGTCTGAACTACAAAGAGAGACCCAGTCTCAAAAAACCTAAAAAAAAAAAAAAGAAAATACAAAATGAAAAAAGGGCTGGGAATTATAGCTCAGTGTGAAGGCCCTAGGTTCACTGAGAGAAAGAGAGAGATAGAGAGAGAGAGACAGACAGACAGGCAGACAGGCAGACAGACAGAAAGAGAGCACTAGCTACTCAATTAAATGTTATCTACATTGTGCCATTATAAACATAATTCATTTTGGAAAAGCACCAGGAATAGCTATATGATACTAAACTACATATCATATTGTAAAATGGGTACTGTAAGCATATGTATGAACAATCACAAAAGATGAAGCTACTGACATTTGGGCATATTCATCTGGGAATCATTTTAACTGTTAAGAAATTCAAGATTTGAAAATATGTTTAGGCAGGTAATGACTGCAGCCCCAACTTGTCAATGTGAAATGAAAGCAGCAGCTATAAATCAAGCTCTAGGTGGCCCTTTCTACATTTACCACTCCTTCAACTGCTTTTCCTGAAGTATAACTAATACTACCTTCTGCTGACAGCATTTTTTATTTTCCAAGTTGTTTACTGGGTTTTTCCAACTTTGTGAGATACACAGAAATGGTATATTACTATATAAAGACACTGAGACCTGCTCATTTATACACTCATGGCCACATAGCTACAAATGGTAGAAATGCAATTCAAATTCCGTTCACCTAAACACTAATCTTGTCCATCATAGGAAATAAACGGCCAAATTTTTAAGCTGGCCAACATCAATTTTCCTTCAGAATAAAGTAGCTATGGTTCAATGAAGCCAAAAATTTGAATACTGAACAGTGCCTTGCCCTAATGACCAAATTTATCTGCCTCAAAATGGATTACTGACTCTTGGTGGGGAGGAATATACAGTGAAGCAAGCATTAAATTCCCATTAAATTCATTCAGATGATCTAGTCATTATTCTATGTGCATTTTTAATTCTCACTGGTGAGGATGAAATGTAAGTACCATAGCCCAAAATATGACAGAAAGTAAAACAGTACATTCATAAATGCCCTTTAAAGTTTAGGAATCACTGTTTTCTGGAGGTGGCCTTTGTTAAAGCCACCTGTTGGAGCTGGACATCGTCATTATTCACTAGAATAATGAAGGAGAAGAGATTACGAGGGTCAGGGCCCTTCACTACTATCTCCATATGTGCAAGATGGTTTTAGATTTTAACCATAGGTCTTCCCATGCATTTTTGATAAAGTATTTTGGTTTATTACACACAAAGTTCATACTCTGGTACACAATATGTCAGCTTAGCAGACATATTGAGGTGGTAATGTATAGTAGACAGTACAGCTAGTGACCTATCCGATTTATAAATATCTTTTCGTTATAAGTGACAAAAAAGGTAAATGACAGATGCATGTCTTCCATCCTCATGTACTATGTATCAGGACCTATTCTAAGGTTGGCAGCAGAATGGTGGAAGGAAGCACATTTACAAGAAACGTGTGGTGTGCAGACTGACATTTGGGTGAGCACTGTCACGTGTATCTCCTCTGACTATATTATAGGAAAATATTAGAGATTCAGTTGGAAACTATCCTCTTGCTAATGTTTAATATTAGAGATCTAATAATTCAGGAACAGTATGCTTAATGTACTCTTTCTCTGTGTCTCATTTAACTAAGGATTAAGGGAGCACACCATTTTAATTTTAACTCTGCCAATATTTCTCTCTAAAGGTCTGTTGCAATTTTGTCATCAGTGAAACTTTTATCCCGAAGAAAGGCATGATTACAATTTTTCTAACAAGTTGAACTGATGTGTTACCTTCTTGCTTACTGAAAGTATTCTTACAGTTTTGGGACTCTGAGGTGGTGACAATTCACGATATATGGAAAAGTGTGACATATTACATGATTTTATTCATATAAAATGGCATGCTGTGTATGTACACGCAAGACCTAGAAGCATATATCCCATCAAGCTGTTTGTAAATGTGAATAACTGCTCATTGTTTCTTGTATTTGTTTCTTGTAATACACGTTAACTCTTAAAGAATAAAAATTTATTTTTAAAACAAAATAAATAAAATCTGGTCCTTTCCATTAGACATATGATATTGGAAAAGTTATCCCAATGATATGACTATGTTTCCTTATCTGCAAAAAACAAATGCAATAAGAACTGAATAATTGAACATTTAAGAAGTACTTAGCAAGGAAAGATTAAACAGTAGCTATCCAATAGCATAAGGCATCTTAAATACTAGATTTAGCTTAAGCAAATGAAAATCATATTCATTCACAAATTAGTTCCATAAACATGAAGTCTGTCTGTAACAGGGAAATAAGGAAAGGAAAAAACAGGGTAACGTCTACATTTTTCTCACTTAAAATAAAGTATTATTTTCATTCTACAGGATACGTTTTCCTTATCTGCCTTTCCCTTTAATGGTAGTCTTTTCTTTTTTTACATTTTTGAATAAATATTTAGTACTTAGCATTTTTTATCCTCTTATCAAAATCTAAATTTTCACACACAAACTAGCTTATACAGTAAACTCAGAGAACTGATCTAAATTTATGTGCTTCAAAGAGTATCAACTAAATTTAGAGTATCCATAAGGGCTAATCCTTAAATTATATTTTATGTGATTCTTTTTATAATTTTTAAAAATAATTTTAATGAAAAAATAAAACAAAATTTCCTAATAAAATAAGAGAATAATAGGAGTTAATACCCAGTGTATCACCTTTAAAGCAGTTACTCAGGATCAGCACGGTGCTGCACACTTTTAATCCAGCACTTGGGAGGCAGAGGCAGGACTGCCGTGTGTGTATGGCCAGCTTGGGATATAGAGTGAATTCAAGTCCACTATGAACTACATAGCAAGACCCTATCTCAACAAACCAAACCAAACCAAACCAAATGGAGTTACATAGAATATAAGACAAAGATTGTCTCTTACAAAGAAGAAGTAAACAGGTAATTGCATAAAACTTTCTTTTCAATGAATTAAAGAAATTAGTAGTATAAATAAAACACATTGGTGTATACTATATTAAATTATTTCTGAAACAATGAGATAATTTGGGTTTATGTGAACTTCTCTCTACTTCGTATTTAATTTCTATTTTGCTCTTTGTATATTTTTTTTTCAGTTTCTCAAATAAGAGAAACAATGCAATATTTAATTTTGTGTGCCTGGATTACATCACTTAACACTACTTTCTCAAGTTGAATCCATTTACCTGTAAATGCCTCAGGTTTTTTTTTTCTTAATCGAAATCTTTATTGGTACATTACATATACACATCATGATTACGCTCAACAATGAGAATTTGTACCAGTTTATGACACAACTTAATTTTTACAGCACAATAGTCCTCTTTTGTCTATTTTCCACATTTTTCTTATCCATTCATCTGTTCATAGACATATATGCTCTTTCCAAGATTTACCTGTTATAAACTTCACTGGTATAAACTTGAGTATGCACACATGCCTGTAATACTTTAACTTTAACCTTTTCAGAGCACACCTAGAAGTGGGATACCTAGGTCAAATGGACTTTCTATATTCAATTTATTGAAATAATCACCACACTGATTTCTACAGTAGTTTTACTAGTTTACATTCCCACCAACAATGTGGAAGAGTTCCTTTTTCTCCACATTACCAGCATTTAAAATACTTATATTTGACCTACCTTAGACACATAAATATGTACTTTGCAAAAGAGGATAGGATGTTACTTTTGCCATAAAGAAAATATAAACAAGTTAGACTCAATTTCCACAAAATGAAAGTAGCTACAGAGAAATTTCAGTCAGAGTAGTTGTTAAATTAATACTGGTTTGTGTTTTGGGCCCTTATCATAGAAGCAGGACATCAGACCTAAAATTTTCACTTCACACACTTATGCACATTTAATTTCCAGGGAAGAAAAGTGCAATAAAAATGATTTGAAAGACAACTGCACATGTACTTTCTGAGTGATGAAATGAAATGCAACTGTGTTAAGCCATAAAAATCTGCCTCTCCTGAGAAGTTAATTCACTTTGTAGAAACAGATTAGAAGGAGAAATTGTTACCTCTCAAGAATCTTTAGTGCCTCATATTCGAGGTGAGAAAAGGGATTGCTGTGATCATTCCCACATACTGCACCCTCTTATGAGCAAATCTGAATGTGACTCCTCTTACTGTTAATAATATAAAATGTTAAGCTAGAGCAGTGATGGTGAACCTTTTAGAGTTTTCAATGCCACACACGTCCCGCTGCAGCACGTGTGCCACAGGCTGGCCACCATTGCCATGGAGGGTCTAAGCTCTAGCATGAGAGCAGAAGTCATAGGCTACTTTGCTGTTCACTTTATACCCAGAAATAAAGCACTCATATGGTTTAACAAATGGCTTCTAAGTATAATGAACATGTTTCTTGAGAAGTAGTGATTCTTAACAAATCTGAGGATCTCCCACCTCAGTGCTACAGCATAATTAAAAAAACAAAGACTAACATAATGGGAATATCAAGTCAATAGGGGAGCACAGAAAGCCCACACACACACTACTACCATTATGCTATAACCTACTCTACCAGACCATGGCAGCTCTGCAGGAAAACATCGTGCGCTTCTCTTAAACGAGAAGCCTCCAAAAACACTGATAATCTCCAGTGAAACAGTGAAGATTTAAACTACACTTTGAAATGACTGTTTACCATGATTCGATTATGCCCAAGAAATCAACTGAGATGAATTTTGCACACACAACCCCAAGTGATCTCATTTAGTTGTGTTGTTTTAACCAAAAATTTATTTGCAAAAATTCGGGTTTTTTACATTGTTCTTTCCCCATTACTACGAATTTTAATAAATAATGTTCTTAAATATGAAAAGAATGAACAAATACACAGTGGTGATGATGAGATAATATTACAGCAAATTTTAATCATAACATTCATCTTACTTTGTCCACTCATGCATTTATTCTTCCATCATAAAACTTTCTACTGCAAATTCTCTGGACAGAATATAGCAAACCATCCACAAACTTCTAGGGATAAGAGAAGAACTGCATGTACGTTTTTCATTTTATATATATGTATGTGTATGTATGTATATATATATATATATATAAATACAATGAAATTATATAATTATATATAATTATAATTATGTAATTATATATACTATGAAATTGTATATATAATATATACATGTTATATATTTTAAATATATTAAATATGTAACATATTTGCATATATATTGCTTAAGTTCTTAAGTCTTTTTTTTTTTTTTTTTGAGACAGGGTCTCGCTTTGTAGTTCAGGCTGGCCCCGAGCTCAGCCTTAAACTACATCACAGCAATCCTCCTGCCTCTGCCTCCCGAGTGCTGAGATTACAGGTATGAGCCACCACGCCCGGCACTGTGGTATGTGGTACTGACTGCTTCTGGGCATCAGTGTCCACGCCCAGTATTACATGTGGTTTCTGGGGATTGAACCCAGGCCCTTACACTTGCAAGACAGGCATTGTAACCACTGAGCTAAATCCTCGGTCCCTATTTTTCTTTTTTCTTAGTACTTGTTTACTATGCATGATTACATTCATCATGTGGGTTATACATGTGCTTAATACACTTTAGTTTTTCCCCTGCTACCCTCCTCAAAGCATATTATTTTTGTGACTGGGAAAAGAATTTTTTCAAAAGAAACGAACAAAAACTAACATGAAAAATACAGAAGTCATTTCTCTTTATCATGATTCCAACATAATTTTTAAGGAGGAAAACAAATTCATTTGTTGGACTAAAGAGAAATCTAACCCAATAACTGACAGACATAGAATAGTGAAATTAGCTCTTAACTGCATAAAATAATATTATTTAGGACCAGGAATTTAGCTCAGTGGTTCCGGTGCCTGCCTTTCAAGTGCAAGTGGCCAGGTTTGATCCAGTAACCACATACAACAATGCTGGATGTGGAGACTCAAACCCAGCAGCAATTAACCACATAACCACAGGGCCGGGCGTGGTAGCTCTCGCCTGGAATCCCAGCACTTGGGAAGCAGAAGCAGGAGGACTGCAGTAAATTCAAGGCTGAGCTCAGAGCCAGCCTGGACTACAAAAGCGAGACCCTATCTCAAAAAAAAGAAAAAATAATAATAATAATAATATTACATAGTTGAACATGCTTCTTTAGTCAAATCATTTTTAAAAAAACATGTTTTCAACTTTCAGGATAAAATAATATGGTTATTGTATATCCCTAAAATCAACAACCATATTTATAGCAATTATTTGCACCCACATGGGCTCATTAAACATGTATTATAATAATATTTAAAGATCCCAAATGTTGACTAGACTTTTTTAACCAAGACTCTAAGAAAATCTTACTAAGGTACCATCATTATTTTTAATTAATTTATGTTAATCTCTTTACTGAATAAAAATTACAGTAAAAAATCAATGAAAGGAAACAAATTTGATTAGGAAAGAGATTGACTAACTCATATAAACAATTACTGGTAGTAGGCAGACTGAGTACACATTTCTAGGATTGTTGAGACTTCCTTTTATATCTTCTAAATTAAATGGCAATTTACTTGCACATGTTGAGTTGCAAATTGTTCTAAATCACATCTATTCTGGAAATCTCACCTGTCAATAACATATTAATAGTTACAGTAAATGTAACTCTCTGAAAAGAACCATAGCTTTTACATTTCTGAGAGATAATTGACACTCAAAAATAGGAGTCCATCTACTACAATTTGGCAGTGGTTAACTTTACCTTAAAATCTATATACAGAAATTTATGACAATACAATGAAGTGACTATTTTGAATAAGTTTAGCTACTACTAGTAGTAATACATGGACAATGTTTACACACCAATAGAAGCTGTACTTGCTATGTTATAATAGGCCACTTCAAAACTATCTATAGTCAAACCAGAGATTTAACTCAGTGGTTCTGGCATCTGTCTCATACGCCCTAAAGCACTAGGTCCCAAGTTCCTATGTCTACTCAAATAAATAAATAAAATTTTAAAAATTTAAAAAAGCATATCAACCATCATCACTTTAATAGAATATAAATGCAAACAATAGCAGAAGTCTTACAAGTCATGAATGCAATACATGCACATAAAAATCTAAAAATTTATTTTTGCTTTCTATACCTTTTGTCTCATAAAAGACTTTCATCAAATTTTAAAAATAACATTACTCAATAATGTATCAGAATAAATTTATATTTCTTCATTCCAGGTTATTATACCTCTAACTCAATAAATCTTCCTGCTAGAAAGGTAAATTTCACTGAATTCCTTACCAAAATATCAATTTTATTAAGGCATTAGAATTCATAATACAAGCTCAATAAAACTAAATTTACTTTATGACAGTTGTTTGAAGAAAAAAAATAAGATAAGATTACTCTGTCAATATGCAAATAATGGTAAAATTTAGGTCAATACCCTTTTCATAAACTGTAAGACACTTTAAAGCAGAAATTTTATGCATACATATGCTCACATTTTGTATGTAAAAGGAAATTGGAAATAGATTAATACACAGCAACAAAGAATGGGACAAAGCATTGTGTGTTCACTTACATAAATACTACATAGGCAACAACAATTAATTGAAAAATTCTATTTTAACATGTTAAAAAGTCCTTCTTTTGTAAGATATCTATAAAGTACCTATAAAGTGTAGAGACACTTTCTACCTATCTGAACCAATCTCCCCTTCTACCTTACCTCAATAACTGGGTGTAGACATGTGGCCATCAAGCTAAGAATGGATAGCCCCTCCATAAAAGTATTATGTGTCTTAAGTTTTAGTCTAGGGAATATGAGTAGAAATGATATATGTCACTGTACAGCCAGGCCTTAAAACGACAAAGGTTTAATCAGATTCTATTTCTTTGGTAGCTATTCAAATGCCCTTCAACAGGTAAACAGTTAAACAATGATACACATATACGATGAAATAGCTTACATGCTATCTCATTCCATAATTGAAATGAAAATATTATGGAGATGAAAAGGTTAATGGTCACCAGAATTAGGAATTAGGGGTTGAGAGAATGAGGGATGTGACTATGGCCATAAAAAAGGCACAGAGTGGGCCAGGGATTTAGTTCAGTGGTTCCGGAGCCTGTCTTGCAAGCACAAGGACCCGGGTTGCATCCCTGGTAACCACATACAATATTGGGCATGGAGACTCACCCCAGCAGCAACCAGTACCACATACCACAGTGCCGGGCGTGGTGGCTCACGCCTGTCATCCCAGCACTCGGGAGGCAGAGACAGGAGGATTGCTGTGATGTGAGTTTGAGGCTGAGCTCTGGGCCAGCCTGAACTACAAAGCGAGACCCTGTCTCAAAAAAAACAAAACAAAACAACAAAAAAAAAACAATAGGCACAGAGTAAGATAAGAAGAGACAAAAAAATAGTGTATGGCTAAATCTACCTAGGAGAGAGGCATGACGAAATCACAGAAGACCCGTGCACAACAATTCTCAGAACCTTGCATGTGGACTGCTTGTGAGAAATTGAGGTTTTTGATAGGATGACTTGAATAGGGGACAGCATGGCAATATGAAAGGGACAGCTGTCCTCGTGTGCTTGCTCTTACGCTTCTTCACAAGAGCCCATCCTACATAAGGGGTGTATTTTTAATTTTAATTTCTCTTCCCTTTTTACTCAGCCCAAACACACACAGAACAGTTTTTCCCTTAATCCTTAGGGTTTTTTTTTTCCTTCCTTAAATTAATGTAAAACTTTGCCACCATTTAAGATTATTTCATTTAGTGCTTTGTCTGGGACAGAAAGGACCTAGACATTACCTTTAAAAGGAGACTTCAGCACTGCAAAACTGCAGTAACAACAGGGAATCCTTGGAATTAAAAGATTCCTTGTCTTGGTGCACAGATTTAGCTCAGTGGTTCTGGTACTTGCCTACTAGCACAAGGCCGCGAGTTTGATCCCAGGTACTACATACCACAGTGCCGGGCATGGTGCCTCACACCTGTAATCCCAGCAATTGAGAGGCAGAGGCAGGAGGATTGCTGTTGAGTTCAAGATTAGCCTGGGCTATAAAGTGAGTTCAGAGCCAGCCCCACCCCCAAAAAAGACTCCTTGTCTTGTAACATTTTTTCTACACTAACCCTGATAAATCCATGATAAATGCATATTTTTCTAAAATTTATTTCATTATCTGTAGACTGTGTTATGGGATATAACTGCTTCAAAAAGACAGGACGGGGGTAGAAAGAGCATGACATAGGTAAGAGGTACAGTAGAACTCTTTCTACATTTTGTATCATTTTCACATATGGCATGTGTATAATTAAAACCTCAAAATGTTAAAATTAATATATTTAAGATCTTACAAACCATAGCTGTAAAACAAGATAAATTTTACTGATCTGTAAGAAAATGAATGCCTTTTGAGATCTGAAGGTCAAGTGAAATAAATCAGAAACATAAGCTTAAATATTGCATGATTTCTCTTAATGAGAAGCTCAAAGTACACATAAATTAAAGAATAAAATAAAAGATAAAAGAAGAGAACTTTTGCAAAAAGGAAAACGATCAAGAGGTGGAAGGAGAAGGGAGGGAGGGAAAGGAAGGAAAGGGCATAAAAAAACTAAGACATGTTATGTACATGTACCGCCTCCCCAAAGCGAATATAATCAATACGTACTGCAAACATGTACTAATTTTAAAAAATAGTGACATAGGAGGTATGAAATGGCAAAGGTGCCCGGGAAGATAAGCACTACGTAATCAAACAAGGTGTTAGAGAGATGTTCAGAGTTAACTGTTTAGTGGTTAAAACCAGAATTGTGTATGTACTATTGCACGTCAGTCTGGTTTCAATATGAACTGGTAGCGGACAAAAGAAGGATACAGGACAGTACCTTAAACTAATCAATAAAATTAAGAATAATAATGGCTATTAGAAAACATCTAGTAGTAATAAAATACAATTAAAATCCTGAGAGAGAATAGTCATAAATGACTACATCAAGCAAAGAAAAATATTAAAAATAGTTTAGAATTTAACTCAAAAAGTCAGAATAAAAGTGATTCCAAGCCAAAGAAAATACAAGGAAGGAAATGATAATTATAAAAGACGCAATTATGCACTAAAATAAAGATACCAGTAAAAGAGTCAACAAAGCAAAAGCTGGCTCTTTCAATGAACAAAATAGATAAATTTCAAACAAGAAAGATAAAGGACCAAAAAAAAAAATCACAAAATCATTAAGAAATTAAGAACAGAAAAAGATAAATAATGATACCTACAGTAGATTGTAGAAAGAAAGAGCCAAGAGTCCTAGGTAATGCAGTTAGAAAGAGAGAGAAGTCCACTCTAAACTTACTGCAAAACAGGTTAGATAAAACTCTCAAAGACATTGGCTTAGGGAAAGACTTCATGAACAAAACTTCTATAGCACAGGAATTGGCTGAGGAAATCAACAAGTGGGACCTTATTCTTTTAAAAAGCTTCTGCACAGCAAAGGAAACCACCAACAGTGCAAACAGGCAACCAACAATGTGGGAAAAAATCTTTATCAGCTGTTCCTCAGATAAAGGGCTACTATCTAGAATATAAAAAGAGCTCAAAAAAATCAGCCCACCCAAATTTAATGACCCAATTCAAAAATGGGCATCTAAAATGAACAGATATTTTTCAGAGGAAGAAGTAAAAGCAGCTAAGAAGCATATGAAGAAATGCTCAATATCATTAGTCATTCAAGAGATGCAGATGAAAACAACACTGAGATTTCATCTCACTCCACACAGAATGGCTGCCATTTCAGAATCAGCCAATGGCAAATGTTGGCGAGGCTGCGGAGAAGAAGGAACCCTTCTCCACTGTTGGTGGGACTGTAGACTCGTACAACCCCTGTGGAGATCAGTTTGGAGATTCCTCAAAAAGCTAGGACTGGAGGTCCCATTTGACCCAGCCATTGCCTTGCTAGGTATATACACATGAGAATTAAAAGACTAATATCACAGTGACATATGTGCACCCATGTTTACAGCAGCCCAATTTGTGATTGCTACATCTTGGAAACAACCCAAGTGTCCATCAACTGGAGACTGGATAAAAAAGCTGTGGTTCTT
>PVIR01035206.1:6586-16741 GCA_004026965.1 Petromus typicus | reverse complement strand
CAGGAATGGAAAGATAAATGGCACATGATCCCAATTATGTATGAAATCTGAAACAAGTTGAACTCATGCAACAAGAATATCTGAATGGATATCAGAAGCGAGAGATTGGATGGAGAGACATTGGTCAAAGAATAAAAAATTTCAGGCAGAAATAGCTTCAGGAAATCTATTGTTATACCATAGTGACAGTGGTTAATAATGATACATTGCATACTCCAAAGCTGTTGCAAATAGATTTTGTGTGTTCTCTCCACCAAAAATTCTACAAAGTAAATGTACATATCAATTAACTTGTTTTATTAATTTTTTTATTTTTATTTTTTGGTGTTTTGAGACAGGGTCTCACTTTGTGGTTTAGGCTGGCCCTGAGCTCAGCTTCAAAGTCACATCATAGCAATCCTCCTGCCTCTGCCTTCTGAGTGCTGGGATTACAGGCGTGAGCCACCACGCCCAGCACTGTGGTATGTGGTACTGACTGCTGCTGGGTGTGAGTCTCCATGCCCAGTATTGTATGTGGTTACCTGGGGATCAAACCCTGGGCCCTTGCATTTGCAAGACAGGTGCCAGAACCACTGAGCTAAATCCCTGGCCCTCAGTTAGCTTGTTTTAACCATTCTATAAGATACACATATCAAAACACTGTGTTATATACCACAAATATATTCAAATTTTGTCAAGTAAAATATGTATTGAAATATTTTCTAAATTGATGTACATGGCTATACCATTTTTATTTCTTCAGAAAAATTATGCTTTATATTTCTCACAATCGTGTAATAACTGACTTATAATAATTATAAATACTATATACTATCACTTAATGTGAGAAACAATACAGTAAAATGTAGTATTTTTGGTTATTAATCCAACTGAAATTACTTTTTAATGATGGTAAATTGACAAAAATTTAAATGCCAAAATAACTACGTATGAGTTTGTGAAGATACTGCAGCAGTACGGTCACTAGAGAAAATGGGCACTGGAAGAAACAGTCTCCAGGGCTGGGGATTTAGCTCAGTAGTTCAGCATCTGCCTGGCAAGTGCAAGGTCCTGAGTTCAATCCTCAATAACCACAGACCACAATGTGGGGGTTGATGGCTCACAACTTTAAGCCCAGCAATCGGGAGGCAGAGGCAGGAGGATTGCTGTGCATTCATTCATCTGGGCTATATTGTTGGGAGCCATTTCCTACAGTGCCATGGCTGTCTTCTCTTCCTATCAGCAGGCCTAGAAGTCTGCTCCAGGCGGGCGCTGCCCTGATAATTTAGGCAGTCTGTGCCATACCGGAAGCTGGGAGGGGGTTAAACTGGTTCCTAGATTGGAGCCTAGTACTGTTCACCTCTCTCAAAACAACTGCTGCTTTCTGCAGAAAAACAACTTTAAACAGTCTCTGTACTGTGATCTTAAAAGCAAACATGCACAGAGATAGCCACCTGTTCTTTTAACCTTAAAATAGGCAAGTCAAAAAAGCAGCTATTCATTAAGTAGATAATAGAGAGCTAAAAATAACTTTAAAAATTAAAAAAATGATATATTGACTATTGTATATAACCACATTAATTCTGATTTTTTTTATTTTTATACATGTAAACAAAACTAACCAACATGTAAACATTACCTAAAATATATATATATATATATATATATATATATATATATATATATATGACTAAAAAATAAACCTGCTGCTCACTCGATATTGACTAATGAGCCCTTTTAATCCCAAGCTTTCCTGTCTCAATTTTTTCTCATCCACATCACTTGGCCCGGTTACCCCTCTGTTTTGCCAGACAGATCCCAACACTATATAATGAGTTCGGGGCCAGCCTGAACTACAAAGCAAGATCTTATCTAAAAAGAATGAAAGAAAGACAGACAGAAAGAAAGAAAGAGGCTGGATGTTAGGCAATGGTCAGCAATGGTCAGCAGTCTTAGTTTAATTAAAGAACACTTCAGAGCCATTTAATAAATTTAGATGCAAAGACATTGTTTATACATCTGGGGCAATGCAGCTGGAGACATTCAGATCAGATAAAGAAGCAAAATATTCTCATTCCTGGGACAAGTGATGACAGTGAGTTAATGCAGTACTCGTACACATAGTTCACACAATGTGATAAAAACCAATAAAGTCAATGTTTAAATTTTAAGTGTTTATTGCAGTGAAAGACACATAGCCTTTAATACCCCTCAAATAGCCCTGCTAAGTTTACACATATTTGCCCCGTGCTTCCTGTGCTTCCTGATGCAGACCTGGGAGCCTTTTCTACAGGGTCTTTACTTCCACTGCTGTGATTTCTTCCAAGTCCCAAATTGGCTATTTTTCATGTCAAATCTGGTGTGTAAACTGAATGAAAACATACTAATATTTTTAGGGACTTGCCTTTTTGTTGGATAGCACTCAGCAGAGGGATTTACCAAACTGTTTTTTTTTTTGAGACAGGGTCTCACTTTGTGGTTCAGGCTGGCCCTGAGCTCAGCCTCAAACTCACAGCCATCCTCCTGCCTCTGCCTCCCAAGTGCTGGGAGTATAGGCCTGAGCCATCACACCTGTCACTGTGTGGTACGTTGATCTTGTAAGATGGGTGCCAGAACCACTGAGCTAAATCTCTGGCCCCTCACCAAACTTTTAAAACATGTCTTATAAAAAGACTTAGGAAGGAGCATCTCCCAAACTACTACAGAAAGTAGAAAAACAGCGGGATATGTATTTGAAGTAAGAGGAAGTACTTTGAGAGGAATTAACAGCAATATGTCATTTACAATATTTGTTAATTTAAGCACATACCATATTTTATCAGCCTTTCTATGTTTGACTAGATTAAAAATTCAATGACTCTTGCAACTTCTAAGGCATTTAAGGAGGCTGATATAGTAAGTATATATTTATGTTACAAACTTCTGACTACTCATAAGTTGAGTGAGTTAATTCTGTATTTCTGAGCAATATGATTAGGGTAATCCAAGGAACAACTAACTATAAATCTCAGTTGTCTTTTCTTTTAATAATTAAATGAAAAATTGTCCTTATAAAATGAGCTTAAGGATTAAATAATACAGTTTATGTCAGTCTCTTAGCCTAGTACTTGGAACATAATGAACACTCAACTAAAGGTAGGTAGTAACATTATTTTTCTGGTGCTTTGTAGGGGACCTAATTTGTCTTTCTGATTATTCAGGCTCTAAGTAGAATCTAGAGAAAAATCAGCCATCAACTGACAATTAGTTACTTCATTAAATAAACACATATAAATGTCAACCATAGAAATGCTTTAGAAGTGTAGAATACATAACAAGTCTCTTTCCCATCTCTGTTCTATAAATATTCTCATAACTTGCTTTTATGCTCAAAAATATTCTGTCACCAGAATATGTCCTTGATGCTTTCCCAAATAGAGTGTTTATTTTCTAATTTTTCCCTAAGAAATTTTATTTCTTGTAATCATCATGATTCAAATAAAGTGGAGAATAAATAGCAGATGTCCAAGGACTTGTTAGAGCTGAGACACTACATTAGGCTCTGCTCACTTGGGACTGAGTCTGATTTATAATCAACTGTGCTGGAGCTGCTGCTGCCCTCACAAATCAGCACTGAAAGTCTGGCAGCAAAGTCTCGCTGCAAGGGATCGGCATGCTCATGTGTGCCACAGTGTACCTCATGCTTTTTGTCTGCGAATCTGTGCAAAACAGATGCCATAGAAATGTACCGTCACCTGCCTCTGACTTGATGGTTCTAAACTCACAAATATAATCACAATAGTAGACATCTTCTCACACAGACATAAAGAAATACAAAGGTGCACATGTCAATACTGCTTTAGGTGGTGATTTTCATATAAAAAGAATAAATTGCATACAAAATTAAACCATTTTTACATGTTCACATGGGAAGCAATGAATTAATTCATAGGCAAAGGCAAGACACATTCCTATCTTACTGTCATTTTTAAGTAATATATATGTATTTTGAGAAATAGCTAAGACTTCACATAGTATACATATGACATTTGTGCTAACATGTGGTCCACCTTTAACAATAACAACAACAACAAATTATTACTAGGAGTGAAAACATCTACTTGCCTCCAAGTAGCCACTAGCTCATTGGAGGTGGCAGGAGAAACAAACGGTACTGCCTGACACCTCTCACTAAGGGACTTATCTGGAAAGAAACATTGAAAGATGCCAGAATGAAAAACAAACTAAACATAATTATTCCACTTTTATCAGCCGCTAAACAAACAGCAGATAGTCTTTAAGCTGGTTTGTGGAAGGTAGAATTATGGTTTCTCTTAGATGTATACAGCTGCATGACACACAAGAGGAAAGTAAAAGTGTTGATTTACCAATATGTTTTATCAATTAGAGATACTGCTCTGTCCAACTGCTCTTGGGGAAAATGTATTTAAACATGTCCAGGTGCTGCACAGTTATGGTAATGCTGAAAATCAAGCCCACATAGAAAAATTCAAGGACTTATTACCATAAAATTCTAATGCAATTTAAAAATTAATAATGAAAAGCCAATGTCACACTCTTATTCAAAGTTAAATATTGACCAAGGATACTTTCCAGCTTCAGTTCTGTTTGTATACTTCCTGAATATCTCAATGATTCTTAATGAATTCTTTCTGTAAACAATCTCGTATGAATTTGACTTTTCCCCTGAGAGCAGAGTGAGGAATCTGGCTTTTCAGATGTCATCTGGCTTTTCCTTATTTTCAGAACTTGACAGAGTCTTCACCATCAGATGGAAGTTCTAAGAGGCTTAGTATGCACTGGTTGCTATACTGCATAATTTACAAAAATTCTCCCATTCAGTTCTGCATCAAGAACTTGGAGGATGGGGTGGGATATAGCTCAGTGTTTCCAGCATCTACCTGGAAAATGCAAGGTCCAGAGTTCGATCTCCATTAACCACATACTACAATTTTAGGTGTGGTGGCTCATGCCTATAATCTCAGCACTTGGGAGACAGAGGCAGGAGGATTGCTGTGAGTTCGAGGTTAGCCTGGGCAACTGAATGAGTTCAGGGCCAGCCTGAACTACAAAGTGAGACCCTGTCTCAAAACACTAAAAAAAAAAAAAGAACTTGGAGGTAAATGATCATTGTCTTCTATTATCACTCTCTTTTGTAAGAAAACTTTGTAGTTGTAGTTTCTTCATCTACTCAAGATCACCCAGCCAGTATGACCTGGACAGGGATAATTTGATCCTGGTAGTTGGGTGAATTTACTAAACTACGAGGGCACTGACACTACAAATACCTATCTAGACAGATTAAAGTGATGAAGATAATCTATAAATGTAGTAGCATGTGCCCTCAAGATATAGGAGAGAGACTTCACACTGGGAAATGGGCAAAACAATCTTTATCTATGAATTATTTCTTTTAAATGTATAGAAATATAGAGAATAGGGTGAAAGTTGTGAAGTATATAGAGAAATTGGGGTCAGGGTCAAGTGCTCTAGCCATAAAGGTTTATCATGAGGGCTTCTTTAGAGTGGAGATGTTCTCTATTTTGAGAGAGCTAAAAAAAAAAAAAAAAAAAGAGCCAGGAGCACATAGTAGATACTGAAGAAGCATTTAAAAAAATTCCCATAGAGAGCAGGGAAGTTCCAGCCTCTTCAAATTGTCCATCTGTGACCTGCTTAAAAACAAACAAACAAACAAAAAAACTAAGACACAGCAGCAAATATTTGCAGTTATTGCCCAGGGCTGCTTGCACAGGAAGACAGAAGGAACTGGGAGTCTCGCCAAGTCCTGTGTGGATACACCGGCCAATTGACTTCTCTGGCCACCTTAATGTATACTAAGTATATCTGACAGTTAGTTGTGGGCTTAAGAAAGTCCATTTAGAAAGTGACAGGTATGGTTCGTGAACTGAGGCTTTGAAGACATAACTATCAGCAGAGGAGTATGCAACCCTTATTATACAACACAGTATGTACCATCTAGTAATTTGGAGGATTCAAAGGTCCAAATCACTCAGTAAATTTGTAATTGAACCAATCAAAACCATGGCATGTGAAGACAGGGGATTTAGCTCAA
The DNA here is from genome assembly GCA_004026965.1 of Petromus typicus. Taxonomy (NCBI): domain Eukaryota; kingdom Metazoa; phylum Chordata; class Mammalia; order Rodentia; family Petromuridae; genus Petromus; species Petromus typicus. The sequence goes on along the minus strand of PVIR01035206.1, from coordinate 10,689 downwards.
GTGGTTTTGTGCCTATTTTGGAAGCAAAAGGGGCTGAGTTTGATCCCTGGTACTGAAAAAAAAAAAAAATTCTATAGCATCTGAAAAAATGAAAGCAATCTAACAAAGGAACTAAGAACTACTTTAAAAACAACAACATACTGAAAACAGAATAAAGATGATACCAGAAAATGGAAAGACATCCTTTGTTCCCAGCTAAGAAGAACCAATACTAAGAAAATGGCTATAGTTATGAAACTACTATATAGATTCAGTGCAATCCTGATTGAAATTCCAGCAGCGCATTTCACAGAACTAGAAAAAACATTGCAAAAAGTCATCCAGAAACAAGAGAGACTAAGAATAGCAAAAAAAATATTCTAGGCAACAAGATCATAGCAGGAAGGATCAAAATCCCCAACTTGAAACTACACTAAAAGCCACTGTGATAAAACAGTATGGTACTGGCAAATAAATAGACTTGATCAATGGAGCAGACTAGAAGATGTACTAACAATTCAGATTTACTAAGCCACTTCATCTTGAGACAGGAGTCAAATACCCTCAATGGAGGAAAGATACCTTCTTCAACAAATGGTGCTGGAAAAACTGGGTTTAAACCTGGCAAAGAATAAAAGTAGATTTATATTGTTCATCATGTGCTAAAGTAAAACTGAAATGGACTAGAGACCTAAATATTAAGACAGAACCAATAAACCTGCTGGAAGATAGGGTAGGTAGAACTCTTGAAGATATTGGTGTAGAAGACTTTATGAATAAAACTTCTACAGCATGAGAACTAATAGAAAGAATCAGCAGCTGGGATATTATTAAAAAGCTCTGCAGAGCAAAAGAAACCACCAGCAGAGCAAAAAGACCCCTACAAGTTGGGAGAAAAATTTACCAGTGGTCCTCAGACAGAAAAGTACTACCTAGAGTATGTAAAGAACTTTTAAAAATCAGCCCCACACCCAATTTAAATACCCAATTCAAAAATAACCATCTAAAATAAACAATTTTCAGATGAAGAAGTAAAAGTAACAAATAAACATATGAAAAAATGTTCACTCTCACTGGTCATTTGATAGATGCAGATGAAAGATGAGATTTCACCTCACACTACAGAGAATGGCTCCTACTATATGGAATAAACCAACAACAAATTCGAGTGGGCTGTGGGGAGAAAGGAATCCTTCTCTTCTGTTGGTGGGAATGTAGACTGGTACAACCAGTGAGGAGATCAGTGAGGAGATTCCTCAAAAAACCAGGATTAGAGGTCCCATTTGATCCTGCTATTTCCCTGCTATTTGTACTCATGAGAGAATTAAAAGAATCATACCACACTGACACATAAGTACCTCTCTGTTCATAGCAGCTCAGTTTGTATTAGCTAAATCTCTAAACAGCCACAAAGCCCATCAACTGGTGAGTAGATAAAGAAGAAATGATTTTTCTTATAATATAGAGTATTACACAACCATGAAGAAAGATAAACTTGAGACATTTACAGGTAAATGGATGCACCTTGAGGCCATACTGAGTGACACACATGAATAAATATATTATTTCTCTCGTGTGAAAAAACTGAAGGTGTAAATGAGTTCCAAAATGTATGATTGGTGTTATGAAAAAGGAAGAAAATATTCAAAGAACTGAGAGGGAAATAGGGAAAGCAAAGAAGGAAAAGAAAAAAATTAATAATAGCAAGGCACACAAAGTTTATGTATATGGGAGTAGAGGGTGAAGTGAGGGCAGGGTAATGGGAAAAATAGGAATCGAGATAAGTCACATACAGGTAAAAGTTCTCAGTGATGAATGTGATCATGATGTATTCCTAAAATGTATCAATAAACTCAATACAGCAAAGAATCTTGCTCTCCTTCCCCCTTGTGCATCCATTTATGGATTTACATGTATGTACATACCAAAAGAACAAGAAACCAGAATGAGTCCTCAAAAGTGGTGCACAAAAATAAACTATATTTGAAGATAAGAATATTACAAATTACCAATATAGCAGAATAAGAAATATCAATAAAAGTCTTAATGCTGTGAAGACAAAATTATTAAAATCACAATTTCTGAACAATTAGGATCCTACTTCAGGTATTTCCTGAACTGTTGACTATTTCATAGCTGTCAGCTCTGTACTGGAGAAAAAGGCTTAATTTTGACTCAGCAAAGGCTGTGTAACATATTAAAGAAAGAATAATTGGTCATCATGCCATGCATGAAAGCAAACTTCAACAAACTTTTTGTGATAAGTCTGGGCTTACAGAAGTATCGCAGAACCAGTACAGAGAATTCCCAAGGACCATTGACCCAGTTTCTGTTATCAACCTTCATCATAATAGAAGAGTTATCAATGCAAAGACCTCTGATGCAATACTGTTAGCTAAAGTGCACAACGGAAGCCTTTCAGATTTCTACAATTTTTCTACTAATGCAATTTTTCTCTTCTGAGGTCCCATATTGCACTGACTCCTCCTGCCTCTTAGTCATCTCCACTCTTCAACAGAATCTCTCAGCCTTTCCTGTTCTCTACGACCAAAGATTTTTGAAACACTGCCATTTAGTTATTTTGAAGATTGTTCCTCAATTTTACTTTGATGTTTTCTTATGATCATTTTGAGACTATGAATTACCTGGACAAATACTTCACTGAAGATGTGCCCTTTTCAATGTGTAACACCAGGAGATCCATTATTACAGTACATATTAGTCATGATGTTAACCTTTACTGAGATGATGTCATTCAAAAACTATGATTTTTCATTTCTATTATTATTTTGAAGGAGATACTTGAGACTATATACATATCCTGTTTTTGATGAATTTTATCCACTATTTTAGCATCTGTTAGTGGCTCTCATTTTTCTGCAGTGATGACTGAAGTTTTCCAGTAACAATTTTATATTTGTAATTTTCTATTACTAATATAATCCCTCCTTGTATATGTATAATAGTATTATTTAAATTGCAAGGAAGAATTGGTACACCTTTCTATTTCTTTATGTCAACACAGGCTAAGCCTATTCATTTTATTCTTTTTTTAAATTGAAATCTTTATTGGTATATTACATATACACATCATGATTGCACTCAACAATGAGAATTTGTACCAGTATATGACACAATTTAATCTTCATTTTTTCTCATATCCCTACCCACCCTACCACTCCTGCTCCCTATATACATAAGCTTTGTTTCCTTTCTTTTTTGTTATAATCTCATTATTTTTCCACTTATTATTTACCCCTTCACCCCATTTCACTTTCAGTATTTTCTATTCACAGTATATGACATACATTCTAGAAGTCATTTACATCTTTGTTTTCTCATACCAGAGAAAAGATACAATATTTATACATTTGTGACCTATTTATTTTACTTATGCTCAAGGTACGTCCATTTAAGTAGAAATGATTCAATCTTATCATTTTTATGGCAGGGTAATACTCCATTCTGTAGAAGAACCACAACTTTTTAATCCAGTCTCCAGTTGATGGACATTTTGGTTGTTTCCAAGATTTAGCTATCACAAACTGAGCTGTTATAAACATGGGTGCACATATGTCACTGTGATATGAATCTTTTAATTCTTTTGTGTGTACAGCTAGCAGAGGAATAGCACCGGCAAATGACACCTCTAATTGTAGTTTTTTGAGGAATCTTCAAACTAATCTCCACAGGGGTTGTACGAGTCTACATTCCCACCAGCAGTGGAGAAGGGTTTCTTTTTCTTTGCAGCCTTGCCAACATTTATTGCTGGCTAACTGAGATAGCAACCATTCTTTAATAGTACAGTCTTACTTGCAATGAATTGTTGTTTAAGATCTTTTAGATACCTGAGCTTCATGCGTTCTGCTTTATCTTCTGCTCTCTGTTTGTGCCCACTACTTTGTAAAATTTCCAGATGCTCTGGGGGCCGGGGAGTTAGCTCAGTGGTTCCGGCGCCTGTCTCGCAAGCGCAAGGACCAGGGTTTGATTCCCCGGTAACCACATAACAATACTGGGTGTGGAGACCCACACCCAGCAGCAACCAGTACCACATACCACAGTGCCGGGCGTGGTGGCTCACGCCTGTAATCCCAGCACTCGGGAGGCAGAGGCAGGAGGATTGT
>PVIR01035205.1:0-16609 GCA_004026965.1 Petromus typicus | reverse complement strand
CTAAACTCAGATGTCATTTTTAATCCTAAACATCAAAATGTTATTCAATGGATATATATAGATGAGGTCACTTTTTAAACTTCAGATACCACACAATTCTTGTTCTAAAACTGCAGAGATGTCTTTTAAACTTTAGTTGAAATAAAGACTGAGCATACTATTTATGAAAAAAACCGATGATATATATTTCTGTAAATTGGTATGTAAATTGCAATTTGATATTACTGATATATTTGAAAAATTTAACTTAAATATGTCTACAAAAATCTTGTTATCTTTTTGGACAATGTGTTATAATTAAACATGGTTTTAATATGCACTTTGTTTAGCAACAAGTGTGTCTCAGAGAGCAGCAAGCTGTGTGGCTGTGATAAGGCTGATGTGGAAAGAAATATATTTGTATTAAGCCCTTAGTCCCTCATGGCCCTGGCCATGATTACCGAAAAGAAGATATGAAAACAAAATACTTGTAATTTTAAATCCAGAGAAGTTCACTCTGCTGTCATAAATTTTGTTAGGAATAGGGTGAGTGTGTTACTCTACAAAAAAGATAACAAGGCTGATGATAATGAACTCTGTGTTATTATTGGGAGGGAAACCTCATATGAAAATAAAATGCCAGTTTAGACTTCAGTGTAGGCCACATTACAATATAATATGTACACAAAGAAAAGTTCAAAATAATTACAGATTTTTGTCAGAAGAGAAAATAATGAATACTAAATATACAACCATAATTTAGAAATGAGGAAAGTAATTATATTACTTATTCTTGTAAAAAAATATTCTTGTAAAAACATTTTCTCTAGTCCTCTAGTAGGCAATTTTGATAAATCTTTAAGGACAGCACTTTTAAACACTCTCTACTCAAAGCTATTTGTGTTTAATATTCTAGTATGTATGTGTCTGTGATAAATTATTTTTAAAATATTGCAAAAAAGTAAAACATTGAAAGCAAACATGTTATATCTACATATTATGAAATAATGTAATATGAAGTAAGATTAAAATCTAATGTGATTACTGTATTTGAAAAACATTTCAATAAATTACACATATCTATTTATTCCTAGCAAAAGCTCCCTCTATTTTCCCATACACTCCTGTGGTGGTTTTTACAACTTTCAGAAGAAATTCTAGAAGTTTCCTTTTGTGTTTTTAGTGACAATGCTGTGGTGCTCTGCAGCTCCTGAATGGATTCAAAACATTCACATTTAATGATAATTTTAACTTAAGGAAAGAGAAGTTACACAGTGCCAGCTCATAGGAGTAAAGAGGATGTGAACACACTACAATTTTTTGATTGATAATAATTGTTTTTCATAGTGGATCGAGTTTTCCTGGTTTACCTTATAAAATGGTGAACATTTAAATGTTAAAAAATTATTAGAGAAAAAGAAGGACATATCCCCATTAATTCCCCTCGAATTATTCAAAATATTCCTCCTTCACACACACTTATCCCATAATTCTTGGCAATTAATCTTGTATTGCAATAAAGTTTTGAAAATTTAATGATTCACCATATATTTAGATAAAATACGTATGGATATCACTACATTAAAACATTTTCAGTATTAGATAAGAAATACAACATGAATATGGTATTATTTTTAATTATCCCTTCTGGTGCTATCACTAAGTGGGTTATAATATCATTGTCCAATGCCATTTGTAAAGCAGATTTACTGTTTTTTCTCTTAAATCAATTAGTCCTTAGAAACCCCCTAGCAACTCACAATTAGGAATTAATATAAAGATTGAGATTTATAAGGGGATCTGTTAAAATAACCGAGCCGCCTCTTCACGGAGTTCATATGTCTATAAGATGGCTTTGGGGTAACTGACTGGTATTTGAAGATTAGTAATCATGCCCATATGTGGATGCATTTCATTCTTTTCTTTTCTCTCTTTTTTTTTTTTTTTACTTTGTAAGTTAAATGGCACATCCTTTATAAAGAACATAAATCACATAGTCAATTATTATTCTATGTCCTTGTATTTCTTTAAAGAAGATTAAATATTTGTTTAAAAAGTCTTACCATATAACAAAACTTCCCTTCTGCATTGCTATCAATGTCACAAAAGCTGATCTCTTGAATACCACTAGATTCCCTAAGTGAGTACAAGCCAAAAAGACATTATATGATGCTCTTATTCAAAGCTAAGTAGCCTCCTGGGCAACAGAGTAAGTGGATTAAAGTTACTTATTATTTCTATACTTAAGAAGGCTTATGAAGCTTCAGCATTGTGTTATTTTCTTTGGGTATGTAATTAAAAAGAAATTAATTTGCAGTTTTCTGTATAGAGACTATTCCAACATACTACCATGCACAGGATCCTCAATAACTATTTAAGTAAGAGTCTTTTCATTTTGGGGGAAAATTATCAAATTTCCTTTTCACTGTATTATTTTTGACTGATGTTTCAGTGTGTAAGAGTGATGACTTGGAAGATTAATTAATTGGTCAAAGTCTGTGCATTATTAATACATCTCTAGTCCACTAGTGATGTGAATGGTAGGACCAGATGTAGAAGGTAAGCTTAGCATTGTTGCTGATTTAGACTGCATTTATTGTATATAACTTCCAAATCAGTTTATACATACTAGAAGCATGGTGTGTGATTTTATTTTAATTTTTGAAAGCAAATTATACCTTCAATTATTACAAAGTTTTTTTTTATATAATCAGCAATTGTAATCATAATGTGATTACAATTATAAGAAATAATATGAATAGGATACTGACAAAATATATTTGTTCATGTATTTCTAACTATTGATATGTTTGGACAGTAAATAATGTCTTATTTGTTTTATTTATCGAGTTTAATGGCACATTTTAGATATACATTATGAACACATTCAACATTAAATATTTATAACTGTACAAGATATATATTATTGACACTTTTTTCAAGCCTCTGTCAACTGTATCATTGTAAATCTCCTATACACATAATCTTTGTTTACATTTCTTTTTGTTTTTACTATTAATTTTTTTCTTTTCCTTCTTTACTTACTCCTATCTCCCTTTCTCTGTTTCCTTTTACATTTTCTCCCTATTTTACAAACCCTATCATACATTCTGGACCTCATTTACAACTTTAGTTTCTTATGCTAGAGAAATGATATGGTATTTATAAATCTGTGTCCTATTTATTTCATTTATGAAAATGTCCTGAAGGTATATTAATTTAAGTATATCTCTAATTTATCATTCCTTATGGCTGAATCATAGTCCATTTTATTCAAAACAGAAACATCCTTATCAGGTCTCCAATTATTGGGCATTTAGGCTGTTTTCAAGTTTTAACTATTATAAACTTTGCTTTTAAATACATGGATGCACATATGTGACTATGATATGCTGCTTTTAATTATTTTGTGTATATATCTAATAAGGAAATAGGAGGGCCAAATGGAAATGTTAATCCTAAATTTTTGAGGGACTCCACAATGATCTCCACAGTGTCTGGACTAGTCCACATTTCCACCAACAGTGGAGAGGTGTTGCTTTCTCCCCACAGCACTGCCACCAGCATTTGTGGTTGAATTCTATATTTTATTTTATTAGCATATTCTATCTATCTATTTATCTGTCTATCTATCACTTATCTATTTATCTCTATATTGAAATGCATATATAAAATGTACATATATATCAATGTGTGTATATATAATGTACATATATATTCATATATACATATGGTCTACATTTAGTGCATGTACCTGTACTTGTCACATCCCGGTTCTCATTTTTCCCATTTACCTGACCTCCCTGAGTGACCAGCACTGCTAACCATTTCTTCATACATTTCTTTGCTGCATTTGCTACTTCACTTGAAAAAAACATCTGTTCATTTCAGACACCTATTTTTGAATTGGGTATTTAAATTGGGAGGGGGCTTGATTCTTTTAAGTTCTTTATATATTCTAGATACTAGTCCTCTGTCTGAGAAACAAGTGGTGAATTTTTTTCCCAATTTATAGATTGTCTTTCTTCTCTGTTGATGGTTTCTCTTGCTCTGCAGAAGTTTTATTTAAATAAAATCCCAAATATTGATTCTTTCTTCTAGTTGCTATGCTGCTCAGGTTTTGTTCATAAAACTTTTCCTTATACCAATATATTCAAGAGTTCTACATAACCCATCATCCAGAAGATTTAATGTTCCTGTTTTCATATTTAGGTCTCTAATACATTTTGATTTTAGTTTAGTGCATTGTGAAAGACATAGATCTAGATTTAATCTTCAGCAGATTAAAACCCAGTTTTCCCAAAATTATTTATGAAAAAGTTGTCTTTCAAGGGTTGTTGGCTCTTTTGTAAAAACAATGTGGCTTAGTATGTCTGGAGTTGTTCTTCTAGTTTGTTCCACTGATCCTCAGCTCTGTTTCTTTGCCAGAACCGTGTGTTTGTATCACAGTGTTTTTGATATAGTTTCAAGTTGAGGATTGTGATACTCCCATGTCCTTGTTGTCTAGGATCCCTTTGCTATTCTAGGTCTTTTCTGGCTTCAGATGAATTTTTGAATTATTTTCTCTAGTCTGAAATATGCTGGTTCGAATTTCATTTAGAATTGCATTGAATCTATATAACACTTGTAGTTATGGCCATTTTGATAATATTGGTTCTTCCTACCCAGAAACACAGAATGTCTTTCCAATTTCTAATATCCTCTTCAATCTCCTTTTCCAGAATGCTGTAGTTTTCAGAGTAGAGGACTTTCATCTCCTTTTTAGATTAATTCTTAGGTATTTCATGTTTGAGGTGCTATTGTTAAAGGAATTGTTTCTTCTATATTGCTCTCAGTGAGTCTATTATTTGTTATAGGAAGACTTTTTTGTTGTTGTTGTTGTTGACCTTATATTCATCTACTGTACTGAATCTGGTGATTAAGTCAAGCATTTTTTTTGGCTGAGTTTTCAGGGTCTTCTATATAGCGAATCATGTCATCAGCAAATAGCAACAGTTTAACACCTTCCTTTCCTCTCTTTATTACTTTTATTTATTTTTCTTATCTAATTGCTTGGGCTTCGTTTGCAGGGATATATTGAACAGGACTGGTGATAGTGAATGCTTTTGTCTTTCTCCTGATCTTAGTTTGAAAGGTTTCAATTTTTGACCTTTAAGTATGATGCTGGCTGAAGATTTCTCATAAACAGCTTTTGATAGGCTTAGATAAAGCCCATATATTCCAATTTTCTTATAAGGTTCTCATCATGTATGTGTGTTGGCTTTTGTCAACTACTTTTTCTACATCTATTGAGATGATAACATGGCTTTTGCCATTGATTTTTTAAAACATAGTGTATTATATTTATTTACATTTGTTGATCCATCCTTGTACCAGTGAGAATAATCTAAATCAGACAGGGTGTAGGAGCTTCTTGATGATCCTCTACATTCTGTTTTTCAGTATCTTACTGAGATACTGTTTTCAGTATCTTACTCTCTGTATTCTTTAGAGAGAGATTGGCTTGTGGTTCTCTTTCTTTGTTGGGTTGTTCTCTGCTTTTGAAACCAAGGCAACAGTGGCTTTGAGGACTGAATCTGGCAGTTTTGTGTCCCTTTCAGTTTCATTAAAGAGTTTGAGAAGCTGTGGGATTAGCTCTTCTCTAATGTCTTGTAGAATTTAGCAGTGAAGCCATCAGGACCGTGACTTTTGTTCATTGCTAATTTTTAAATTACAGTTTCAATTTCACTGATAGATATTGGAGTGTTTTAAATCCTTATATTTTCTTTATTCAACTTTGGAAGTTCATATATGTCTATGAATCTATCCATTTCTTCTGTTTTTCATCCTATCAAAGTACAGATTTATGAGGTAGGTGTTGACTATCCCCTGAATTTCTGTTGGATCTATTATGGTTTACCGGTTTTCATTCATAATTTCAAGAATTTGAGTGTTTTTCTACATTTTTAAAATAAAGTTGGCTAAGTATTTGTTGATTTTGTTATTATTTCAAAGAATCAACTTTTCAACTGATTGAATTTTTGTTTTGTTCTCTTAGTTTGCATTGCATTAATTTCTGCTATAATACTTGAATTTTTTTTTCCTTTTATGATATTTAGGTTTATCTTGCTCTTCTTTTATGTAAGAGTTTGAAGTTTAACGTTAATTGTTTTTTGTTTGTTTGTTTGCTTTTGAGTTCCTGTATTTTCCTAATATGGGGATCCACTGTTGTAAATTTTCCTCATAGCATGCTTTCATTGTGTCCCAGAGATTCCTGTATGTTGCATTGGCATTATCATTTAACTCCAGAAACTATTTAATTTCTTCTTTAGTTTCATTCATGACCCATTGGTTATTCAGGAGAGTGTTGTTCAACTTCCATGTGCTTATGAAGTTCTTGGAATTTCTTTTGCTATTGCTGTTCAGTTTCAAGGCACTATGACTGACAACATATGGATAACTTAAATTCCTTTGCATTACTTGAACATATTCTATGAACTAATATGTGATCTGTTTTGGAGAATGACCTATATGCTGCTGAGAAGAATGTGTATTCTAATTTTGTGTGGTGGAATACTCTGTAGACATCTATTAAGTTCATTTGTGCAAAAGTTTGGTTAATTTCTAGTATTTTATTAATGATTTTTGTCTAGTTGATCTGTCTATTTGTGGCAGTGGAATGTTGAGTTCTTCTATTACTATTGGCTTGTGTTTACTTGGTTTTTCACATACATGAATATGTGTTTTATATAAATGAGTGCACTAATATTTGGTGCAAGCATATTGCTGATTGTTGTCTTTTCATCTTGCATTGATTCCTGTGCAAGAATATAATAACTCTCTTTGTCTCTTTTAAAATTAACTTTGGTTTGAAATCCACTTTGTCTGAAAGTAACTCCTAGTTTTTTTCTAGTTTCCTATTACATGGTAACTTTTTCTTATCCTTTAACTTTCAGTCCATGGGCTTCTTTCTGAATTAAATGTGTTTCTTGTATAAAGAATATTGTTGCATCCTCCTTCTTCATCCATTCTGCCAGTCTATTTCTTTTAACTGGTGTACTGAGGCCATTCACATTAATGGTTTTAACTGATATGTGTTGATGATATTTGTCATGGTTTTTCCTGTAGCTGTCTCTTTTATTTTTATTACTTTTCTTCTGTCATTTAATTTTCTGTCTTCCCTAATGGCTTCATCCTCTGAGGTGTCATGGAGTTGCAATCCTGACTGTACTTTTCTCAGATATTGTTTAGAATTTTTTTACAACACAGGTTTGGTATTCATGAAGTTCCTCAGGTTCTTTTCATTTAAATATTTTACTTTCCCTTTGATTTTGAAGGATGGTTTTCCAGGAAAAAAATCATTCTAGGTTGGAAGTTCTTTTCTTTTAGAGGTTATAATATTTCACTCTAGGTTCTCCTTGATGTCAGAGTTTCCTTTGAAAAGTCTAGTGTAATTTTGATAGGTTTTAATTTGTATGTAATTTTTTCCTACTTTCAATATTTCATTTGGTTGGGATTCTATTATTTTGACTATTATTGCCTATGTGTGCATTTGTTTTCATCACAGTTAGTTGGAATCCTATATTTCTCCCTTATTTATGTGTCAAATTCCTTTCTCTTGCTTTAGAAAATTCCTGACATTACATTTATGAGCAGGGTTTTTTATTTATTTATTTATTTTTAGTGTGTGTGTGTGTGTGTGTGTGTGTGTGGTATCAGGGACTGAACTTGGACCCTTGTGCTTCCAAGGTAGATGTGGTAGCACTTGAGCTAAATCTCTAACACTCAGTTTTTGTTGTTGTTTTTTTCCCATGTCATTTGTACTACCTCTTGTTTCTTTGTTGATTCTAATCAATCTTAAGTTGTTCTTCTTTGCATCATCTAGCAAGTCTTGGGGTGATTTATCATGATTTCTTACTATTTTTAAGAAATATTTTTCTTTCTCATAATTACATGCAATGCTGTTCTCTATGTCTGAAATTCTGTCTTAAGATTCACTAGTGCTGTAAGCTTTTGGTGGAGTTTTTCATCTCTTGAATTTCCATTTGAATCTGTTGATTGGATTCAATATGTTTCCTGTGCTAGGATTCAGCATATTCCTGAAGCCCTCAATTTTTCTTTTTTATTCTGTGTCTTTCACCATGACTATCACCTCTGCTGTATCTGAGAGATTATTTACCTTGCAGATATCCTCATAAGTGAAATATAGGTCACAGATGTATAAATATCACATCTTTTTTCTGATATGAGAAACTAAAGATGCAAATAAGTTCTAGAACATATGTTATATATTGTGAAAGAGAAAATACTCAAAGAGAAATGGGGTGAAAGGGGAAAAATAATGAGATTATAACAACAACAAAAAAAAGGAAACAAAGTTTATGTATACAGGGGGTGGCCATGGTAGGGTGAGTAGGGCTATGGGAAAAATAATGAGAATTAAGTTGTGTCATACACTGGTACAAATTCTCATTGTTGAGTGCAATCATAATGTATATATGTAATGTACCAATAAAGATTTCAATTTAAAAAAATCGGCCAATGGCTTTGTATTCTCTAGCAGCTCTTTGTTCAAAAATCAAAAAACTCATCACAGAAAATGTTCATTGATGTAGTAGATTAACCACAAAGTTTAAACAGGAAAATTCAATTTGTCCAAGTAGTACTTTAAGTCTGGGACTATTAATATTTGTGGTAAATCATTAATTTTTCAAATATTGCATATTTTCTATTCCTTGATAATTTCTCTAAGCTACAGATTATTTCAAGATATGCAGGAGATTTATAATATCTAATAAATATAGAACTCTTAGAAAGGTATTTCATTATCCTAAGTTGAGATGCAAAGGTACGTGGTCTAAGAACTATTGTAGAATTATAAACTATCATACAACTATAAACTTTATTAGGAACTTTGATATCTGTCAGGCTTAAGATTTTGCTGCTCCTGTGTTTTTCATCTCATTTTGTTTTTAGAATTTATGGCATACAAAAGAAAAATTCAGGGGTCAAAGTTCTATATTAATTCATTAGGAATACCTTCAGACTGGTTACTATTTCATTACCTACTGGTGTACAAATCTGATGATTGTTCTGACTGATTTTTAAAATAATCATACAGATATTTCTGGTTGTTCAGTGCTTGTCATCATTCTTGCATTCTGGAAATTCTTCATCATCACTGACATCAGCAACTACATTCCCAAGGATGTATTGTCTTTTTATGATAGCTGGAAAGACAGCTGCAAAATTCTTTTCATTGATATAGTTTCTCTCACCATGTATACTGTAACACGTTACCACAAAGTTCATCTTATATTTTCTTGTGGAACAGATATAGCTTTCTTCAGAGATACTCAACTTTTCTAGAAACATGAATAATTTAATTATATTTTTACATCACTAGTTTTCTATTTCCTTATTCTATGTTTGCATTAAATCTAGGTTTCAGAATAATTTTAGTAACACAGATGAGAACAAATAGAATTTCTAAAATTTTGCTGATAATTGTTGTCCAGTTATATAACACAGAACATGTCAAATATTTAATTGAAATATTTGATATTCAAATATCTTTAATATTTGAAATCCAAGAGAAATACATTAAATTTAAATTATAAGATTTATTTTATGTTACATTGTTTATATGATTAAACCTTTATTGATAACACCATCAGAGTCATAAAGGTGCTAAGTTATGAAACTACATTTCATACGAAATTCTTTGTGAGGAATCAATGAAACCATATTTAATACTAACAAGTAAATGTATTATTATTATTATTATTGTTATTATTTTATTATGGTGAGAATAAATGGGATAAATTATATATGAATTCAAACCACAGTTTCACAATGATTACTAGGTCTACACTCAGTTGTAGAGCTAGAATACATCAACACAGAGCATATGGTGTTTTAAAAAACTTATGTGACAGTAAAAATCTCCTACTTAAACAATGTGTATGTTTTTATTGTTAGTTATAAGTAGTAGCATAAGTGCCTTTGAAATGGCAGTGCAGGAAGACCAGCAATCAAAACACTCCTTTTTAACTTGAATTACTGCATACCAAGCAGTTCCATGTTGACAGGTAACTATTATTTATGAGAAGATGATGTATTACCTTAAGTTCTCCTGACAGTCTTTATGTATATTTCTTTTACCCAAGACAGTTGCAATTTAATAGTGCATTAAAAGACCATGTGCTATGCCATTTGTCATATGCTATATTAATATAATCACTGCTATTTCCTCCTTAAGTTCTAATTAATCTAACAAACACTTCATTACCTATTGAAAAAAATGACAATATGTGAAGGTTAATTATTAAACTATTGCAACATCACTGACACATTAAGTACACACACACACATATGTATATTTTTCTTGATATTCAAGATATAGACATAGGACACTGGAAAACTTTCTGTATAATATTACTTCAGTCATGTTTAATTATAGTCTTATGAGTTTGATTTAAGTGAATGTAGCATTTTAAAATTTAATATCAACTCTATCAAAATATAATGTATAATAAATAATGAAGGAAGCCATGTATATATTTTTTATCTCTTGCATATTATCCCAACACCGTGATTTCTTTAGAAGGAGTACTTCCTCTATTTTCATTTTTTCTGAAAATTTTATACACTGTGGTTATGTATCTTCCAGTTGTAAATTACCAGGTAAAAAATCCTCTAGAGTTTTCCTAAACATATACTGTGAGACTGGGAGTGTTGACTGTCATTTTCTCAAGGATGTTTTTGGAGAATACTACAAAGGAAACCAAAAATCTAAACAAAAGTAACCAAAGAAAGAAGCAGTGACCTGACATAAATAAGCAGTTCTAGCATGTAAGACCTGTTACCTAGTTGTCTGAGCCTCACTGTAAGAAGTGACTCTGAAGAAGTGCAATGGAAGGCCACACATCTCCACTCTTAATAATGGAAAAGTCCCTGCATATGTGATAGAAACATTGTAGCCTGTCCTGTCTGTGGTCCTTGTGAGGAATAAATGAAAAGAGCTAATTAGAGTAATGTTGTAACACAATCTATTAATAAGTGAAGGAAAAAATACAAGCAAATTATTTTAGTCTGTTAATTGTTTAAAAAATTCTTCTAAGTAGCCATTATATTAAATAAATGAAAACATTTTCATTTTACATGCTTTTGAAAATGTATCTGATACCTGGTGAAGAATAACTTGAGAAACAACACAATTATCTCCAATTAACTTTGAAAATATGATTTAAGGGAAAACAGGTAGTCATTTTTTTTCTCTTAGAATAAGTATAGATCTTAAAATAATGGGTTAAAATAAAACATTTAGTTCTTTGTGTAGAAATGAGGGTTAGGTAAGAACATGAGAACAGCAATAAACAGTACTCGATATGAACCCACAGAATCAGAACTAGAAGACTGAATATGTGTGATTCTTCACAATAATAGACTCACTAATATATTACTGGTTTGATAATCCTTGGTTTCCTATGCATTAAGGGCTAAATCTGAAATGTCATTAGCTCCTGAATTTCTGCCTAAAGATGTTCTGTGTTTGGCTGTCTTAATGGACCACAATTTTGAGCCATAATAGGTATTTCATTTAAAAAAACCTTTTTACTTGTGCTTAATTTGTATTTTCAAAATTACATATATTTTAGGTGTTAAAAAAACTAATGTTTCGAAATGAAATCTTTTAAGATCATTTTAATCTTATTGGGGGTGAAGCCCTTACCAACACTCCAAAGCAAGTAAATCATATTCTCATTAGCATAAAAATAACCCAAACACAACTGGCTGTACTTTACTGCAGAATGAATTTGACCTTTTACTTTGTGGTTTTTATAACCTTAATTATTGGTAAATATAACAAATAGTTAAAGCTGCTGTTTGTGACCAGGGATTGTGTAAAGTACTGAAATAATGAACATGATTATACTTTGATACATCACTGAGTTTGCAAAAATAGCCTGAAAATTACTTTTATTGGAAATAAAGTAAAAAATAATACATTTTATTGCTATGAATTAAGAACTAAAAAGATGAATCTCAGAGATTAGCTATATTTATATATTAAATAACAATGAATAAAATGTAAATGTAGTATAGGTCTTATAAAAATATATATTATACAGTTTCAGTTTTCCCCAAGTATTTTGTATGGAAGAAATAATAAAATATAAATATAAATACCTAAAGAAGTCAAATGAATCTACTACTCCAAGCAGTAGAAGAAATGAAACTAGCATCATTTATAAGTTATTAAAAATAAACAGGTACATTGAACTCGAAATGAAATGTAAATCTTTCTATTAACAGTAATAGCTAAAGAAAGAAAGTATAGGGCCAGGGATTTAACTTGGTGGTTCCAGCATCTGACTGGCAAGTTTGAGTTCAGTCTCTGGTAACCACATACCACAGTGTCAGGTGTGGTGACTCAGTCCTGTAATTCCAGCACTCGGGGCAGAGGCAGGAGGATTGTTTTGAGTTTGAGGCTAACTTGGCTACATAGTGAGTTTGGGGACAACTTGAACTACAGAGTGAGACCCTGGAAAGAAAGAATGAAAGAAAGAAAGAAAGAAAGAAAGAAAGAAAGAAAGAAAGAAAGAAAGAAAGAAAGAAAGAAAGAAAGAAAGAAAGACACAAAGAAAGACACAAAGAAAGAAAGAAAGGCACAAAGAAAGAAAGAAAGACACAAAGAAAGAATTTCTATGTATTACTATGTGTCAGTTATGCAAAGGTCATAAAAAATATCACCTCACATCACACTTAAGAAGTGAAGAGGTGAAGACAAAAATTACAAGTAAGTAACATAAATTGTGAAATTAAATTATGATTAAGTAGACATTTAAATGAGCTTGAGAATAATTCAGAATTCATGAAATGTTTTCATATAAAATATAAATGTTAAATGACATAAAATTAATTCCAAGAATGCAAATGTCATATGGGAACTTCAGCAATAAATGTAGATATGAGTTAGGATTTGCCTGCACTAAAACTTGACAATCCTCACCACCCCCAGACAGAAATCTTCAGATACATGGACAAAATACATAAAGTCTCTAGATACATGAAAAAACCCCAGATATTGTACAGAAAACATTATGAGTTTGTATTACTTAAAATTTAAGGAATAACATATGTCTACTAAAAGTTGAAGAATGGAGACACCCCACTTCTTGAACAGTGACAAAACAAGACCTGGTTCAAATTGCTAGATACCTGGAGTAAATTTTTTAAAACTAAAAGAAGTATTTTATATTGAGGACTTTATCTTCTTGCAGAGAAGATTGTGTGCTACATAAAATGCAGAAGACCACAGGAGTATAAAGTTGTTACAACAAAAGAAAACAGAATAATCACAGCATACTTAGCAGGCCTTGAAGACAAGAGTATCAGCTGTTTGATTCCAAAACCTTTACTGCACAAGTTAAGGAAAAGACATATATTTATCAGATGACCTCTGTAATGAAAGGCTGATACACATCACAGGAATGGAGGAAAAAGAAAAAAATACTGAAGATCACACTGATTTTAGAGACTCGAGAAAGAACACATTGAAGATGACAGACAGAGAAGTGAGAGCCAACTAAATGAACAAACAAAAATGTCTTCACTCAGTTGAGATCCAGGGAAGCATAAAAAGTGAAAGGGTAAAGCCTTGCCCTTTATCTGCAGCTAGAGGTGGCAAGCAGTAAGCCGTGCACTGATGGAATACATTGGTTGGTGATAAAGAGTCTCTGTCTTTGTGCTCAGCATTCTAATGACTCAGAAAATAAAAAATCTAATTAAAAAGTCTATAAGAAAATTTTAAAATGTAGATGTGTCATTTAAGAGATATTTTTAAATTGTTTACAAGTTCAATAGCATATGGTTGTTGCGAAAAAAAAAATCTGAAAACAGACGTTTACACAGGATGATGCACCCAAGGTCACATTTCTCTCATTGTTGTACCTGTTCTCTAAATTCGATCACGAGTGTGAGATAGAAGCAAAATGTGATCTAGTACAATTTAGACACCTATTGAGGCATAATTACATTTGGTCTACTGAATGATACAAAATTTGCCCAATATATTTTATCCAAATATTTCCTTTTAGGGATAAGTATTCAAGGAGTTTCAATACTTTTTCTGATACTGACTTCTAGAGGTTCTTTGCAAATTAATTCCACTATTTTGATCTTCTGGCAAATTAATGCATTATCATATATCATTTGATAATTTATGAAAGTAGGAAAGAATTCCCTACTTCACCCTTTGTAAATTCTGCTAGTTTGCATTAATATTCCCTTGAAATATACTTAAATTATAAGAAGTGAAATTATTGCTATGAGTTTGATTATATATTTATAGGCCAATTTTTAACTCTCATTTTTCAGCTACATTTTAGAACATTCATTTTGAGCCAGAATAGTTATTTGATCCATTTAAAAATAAGTTTCCACCTAGTAGGAGGAATTTCAGGGACTCTATCTGGAAGTCTAATTTTTACTTCATACTTTATATCATTCATATATTGTTAATTTAATCGTTATTAAATAAAGTTGTATTTATGATTTGGATCTCAAATTTTCCTCCAATTTTTGTGTGTTCAATACTGTAGGCACAGCTGTTAGCACTATTAGAAGTTAATCGACACTTTCAGGGTTGGGACGTAATATAAGTGAATTTCTAGAGGTAACTGCAAGGTGAATCACTTTCTGTGTCCCTAGTCAGCTCTTCACACTCACACACCCCTTCTCTGCCTCCTGTCCTCTGTGATGAGTTGTCCTATTCCAACCTTCCTCCTCAACACACTTTCTAATCACAGCTTCAGAATCAATGAACTCAAGTGATTCTACTCTGAAATCTCTGAAATTCTGAAGCAAATAAATATTTCCTACATCAAAAGGATTAATTTGAGTATTTTGTCACAGTAATGAAACATCTGTCATAAGTATGAACTTTAATAATTAGGAAATTCAATGAAGCAAACCATGGCTAACCATTTGTTAGTGATTTGGGGATGTAAAATGCATTCAAATAGCTAAATGCATCATTCTTCAGCTAGATTAATCAATAAAATAGTGGATTTGCTTTAGTTACTTTCCAACTGAAAGAAAATTGAGAGTTCTCCCCGCTACACACCAGTTATTGCATTTGGTAATTCAATACATGTTGAAAGAATGTTTTCTGATACAGAGATTGACATAAGGATTTTTGAATTTTCCTCTATGGATTACAATAGCAAGTAGAACTGACAAGAACATTAGACATTACAATTTTTGTGGGACATAGTCAGTACACCCAAAGAATAAGAAAGAGGTATTTCACAGTGTCATATTCCAGAATCTTAATCACCAAAATTTTTTAAAATTCATATAACCTAGATATAAAATAGATTTCTAAAAATATATTAGAGAAATACTATAAATACTGAAAGTAGCAATTGTCAAACACAGGAAACCCAGAGGCAAGAATATTTGAGAATTTAGATGAATAAATATCACCAACCGTCTTTGGCATTACACAGTGTTAAATCTGAGACCCTTAGATTACAGCTGGCTCCTGACAGCTGGCATAAAACAGTTGATAGACTAAAGGTCCAAAAGAATGGCTTCAGCTCAGTTTTGCATATTATGTTCAGTTGTATATTATATAGGATTTTATTAACATAAATGTTGTAGGGGTCAAGAATTTAGCTCAGTGACACTGCTGCCTACCTTGCAAGTGCAAAGTTGTGAGTTCAATGCCCATTACCACAAAAAATTTATACACACACACACACACACACACACACATACACACACACACACACATATGGTTGGAGCCTGGTCTTTGCTATTTTCACTACAATTTATTCATTAAATGTATCAGTTTTCCATATGGAAAATTTACATGTTTCACTTCAATTCTTTCTATGCACCAAGCCACTGCCCACCATACAGAAAATATGTTTGATATTGAATGTCTCAGAACTTTTAAATTTTTAAGCTCAATAACTATCATACTATATTCTTTCATTTCACTTTATCATAAAATCCAAAACCTCTCTCAGATTTTCTAGTTAATAATTGTATATATTCAAGAGTAGAGAAGATTGGAGACATCGATTTATTAAAAATTAGCTCTAATTTTTCTTTCTGAGACAAACTCTGATCAAGCAAACTGATCTTGGTGTTAGAGTCTCAGGGAAGCATGCTAAACCCAAAGTCTCTCTCTAGCTCCTCTCTGCAGATATTTGCTTCTAACATCTATTCCCAAGGTCATCTTGAGGTCCTTGAACATTTCCAAGGAGGAAGGGCCAGGGAAAAATGAATACATACTGGTTTCTTAAAGAGCTCAGCAAAAATCTCAACTGACATTTTCCCCTTAAAAACTTCATGATCAGTTATCCACAGGACATTGGGAGATTTAATTGTACTTCTGGACACTCTTTTAACTTACAGAAGTAGGAAATTTGTATTTTGAAAGGCAAACACTCAAAAAATAAAAATGTCTAATTCTTGCCGATAGTGAATGTAAACAAATCTTAATTAAATGTTGAAATATTTATAACTTGTAATGTCAGATTAGTTTATATGCACTTTTGGGATAATATCTGTCATATGTAAATAAAAAATGTTTTCATTTTGAAAAATTACAAATTAGATATGAAATATCAAGAAA
>PVIR01035204.1:0-16616 GCA_004026965.1 Petromus typicus | reverse complement strand
AACAAACAAAAAAACAAACAAACAAAAAAGCTTAATAAACCTTTATGACTATATTATTAAAAATGTAGAATTTAGGAATGGGGAATGTAAAAATTTCAGTGTTTTGAGATAGGAGATATTGCTGTGTAGTCATGGCTGGTCTTAAACTCATTATGGAATCCAGGCTGTCCTCTACCTCATGACAATCCTCCTGACTCAGCTACCTAAATGCTGGGATTACAGGTATGTGCCAACATGGCTGGCACAAGAAGAAAAATCTTGAAACCTGAAACTATATGATAAGAGAAAGATGAGGAACAAACTGGTACAAAGAACCCTATTGGGAAGTAGAAGGATGTTTATGAAATTAAGTAAGAGTAAGAGAAAAAAAACTGAAGAAAAATAGAAGAGAAAAATTCTGTGTGGAGAAAAAATAAGAAGGAAATATTAAAGAGAGAAAATCTAAAAGAGAACACAATAAAGAAAGAAAAAAGAAAGAAGGAGAGGCTGGGGATTTTGGTCAGTGGTCCCGGCGTCTGCCTGGCAAGTGCAAGGTCCCAAGTTCGATCCCTAGTACCACATATCACAATGCCGTGGTATTTTAGTCTGTAATCTCAGCACTTGAGAGGCAGAGGCAGGAGCATTGCCAAGAGTTTGAAGCTAGCCTGGGCTGTGTAGTGAGTTCAGGGCCAGCCTGAAATATAGAGCGAGACTCTGTCTCATAAAAACAAAAAAGAAGTAAGGAAAAGAAATAAGAAGCAAGGAAAAATAATTTTAAAATTACCAAAACCCTTATAAACTGATAAGAATGTGCTGTAGTATTGTTAATGTCACAAAGGTAGTCTGAATGTTGTCTTACAGAGAAATAGTAATAATTATGTGACACTGGGAATATCAAGCAAATAAGCTACAGTAGTACTGTCCAAGACAATAAAAAAAAAACCTTTTCTCCCTCTCTCTTTTTCACACACACCGAGAGAGAGAGAGAGGAGAGAAATGAAAAGGTTTTTAAAAAGAAATTTATCTTATGATTCTGAATGTGCAGCTTTCTTCTGGGATCTACAGTTTTGGTACAGTGTCCAAGTCAGGGCACGTCCCCACTCATGCTGGTAGATAAAGAAGGCAGTCAGACCCCAGATCTGTGCTGGATGCAGGTACCAGCAGGTGGTAGCATTAGGGCAGAGGCACCAATGTCATGACTTAAATCCAGCTCACCTCAGGGTGAGCCTGGCCTCTGGCCATGGAGGCAAGGCCTGTGTCCTTCAGCTCAGATCCCTCAAGAAGTCTGTTCCAACTTCCCTGTGGCTGTCCCTCATGGCTCGCTCTGATCCAGTCACTGTAGACACATTACACAGGGAGTCCTGAAGTGAAGCTATCCCACAGCTGCTCTGATTCCCAAGTTCTACCAGCTCTCCACGAGAATCGTGTCCTAACAAGCACTGTGCAGGGATACTGTGGAGACGTGGACTGGAGTCACTGACCAGCTGTGTCCTGTCAAAGAACTATGTGGGCACAGAGTCCTGCACGCTGTGTGCAGCTCCAAGTATGCACTCTTCCATTCCACCCAGATATGTCTCCGTGAAGCCCTTCGGAGTCCCCAGCTTTCGCTATTTATCAGTATGTTTTCTCTTCCTTTCCCAAAAGCCAGGAGCAGGAAGCCAGGGATAAAGTATATTGTCCCTTCCTTTGTCTGTATTGTGTTCTATCTTTTCAATTTCTCTGTAAGTTTTACTTTTTCTGTCAGATCCTGGTTCCTGGAGATATACTCCTCTCTCCCCCCCCCTCACTCTGTCTCTCTCTCTCTCTCTCTCTCCCTCCCTCCCTCCCCCTACACTCCCCCCTCTCTCCCTCACCCCCACCCCCTCCCAACTTGTTATTTCCCAGTGTCTGGATTCCGAATCTTGGCAAAGCTGAGTTGCTGTTGCTTGCCACTCCACTATTTTCCAAGAAATCATGGCATATACTTAATAAAATTGTCTTGGGCATTTAAAAAACCCAACAGAGCTTTTTTCTAGTGGTATGTGAGAGTCTGGACAGGGACACTACAAGTTTGAATGAGCCACTCGATAAAAACTTGCCCTAATCTCAGGCCTCCTTCAAAACCCTGTGTGAACTGTGGACAGTGGGGGGTCACTGGAAAGTGGATTGCCCTCTGGGGAAGTGATCCCTCCCCAGAGTTCTCTCTCCTCCAGGCAAGCTGACACATCTAGAGAAGATTAGGTTCCCTCATGGCCTTGTCTTCACCTGCCAGTTGCTGTGGACCAGATGCCAAGGCCCGCTTCACAACATCATCAGTGGGTCTACAGGTAATGATGGTGGTGACTAGAAAACAGATTCCTGTTCTGGCTGACTATTTGGTACCTTTGTTCCCCTCTTCTCTCTCCTTTGTTGGAATGAAAGGTCTAATAGAAATGCCAACCAAGACTCCACCTTTGTACAGTTCTTTAGGCCAAATAACTTTCACTCACTCACTCTTATTAACTCCTCTCCCCCGGTGCCCTATCCACCTTTTAGGAAGAAATATCTTTTATTGGTGTTTGGGGGTATCTCTGTATACTTTTTCACTTCCTTCTAAGCCCTTACTTATCTTACCAATGGTACCCCCTTAAAGAAACTCTCCCCTCTGGGGTGACTAATTCATCAAATCACAAATTTACCTTACAGTTTGGAACAGAAAAAAAAAAAAACCCTTCTATAACCTTACACCACTAGCCCCTCAAAATAGTCCTTAGGGTCCATACTAAGCTGTCACAGTCAACCAATACCCCTGAGCCCCAAGAGCTGTCTTGGCCTCTAGCCCATTATCAACCACCTTCTTATAATAAAAATTCTCATCCCTACCCATTCCCCCAAAACACTCTTATCCTTCCTGTAAAAACTTGATGACTCCTGATTAATCCACAATCTCCAAAAGTTTAATGAAGTTGTTCCCACTCACCCAGTAGTCTCCAACCACTACACTCACTCTCCCCATATCCCTGCTAATACTCAATACTTTACTTTTTATTTATTTATTATTTATTTTTAGTTTTTTGAAATAAGGTCTTGCTTTGTAGTTCAGGCAGGCCCTGGACTCACTATGTCGCCCAGGCTAGCCTCAAACTCATAGCAATCCTCCTGCCTCTGCCTCTCAAGTGCTGGGATTATAGACGTGAGCCACCACACTCAGAATTGTGAAATGTGGTACCAGGGGCCAAACTCCAGAAGCTTGAGCTTGCCAGGCAGACACTGGAACCACTGAGCTAAATCCCTGGCCCTAATACTTTACTGTTTTAGACTTCAAAGATGTCTTCTTTACTATTCCCCTCAGCTCTCAGCCCAACAACTTGCTTTTTTCTGGATAAACCCCAGATCTCTGTTCACCCAACAATTCACATGTACAGTTCTTCCCCAGGGATTTTGGGACAACTTCCACTGCTGTAGCAAAGCATTACAAAAGGACTTCCAGTCCCTTGACTTTATCCCTGTCTGCCTTCTCCAACATCTCAATGATCTTTTGCTTTGCAGCTCTTCGAAAAATGACCCTAGATCCCACATTATCCCCCTTCTTAAATTCTTGGGGGGAAATGGGACACCATGTCTCAGAACACAAAACCCAGCTTGTAAAACAAGAGACCACTTGGGCCAGGGGTTTAACTCAGTGGCTCCGGCATCTGCCTAGAAAGCACAAGGTCCCAAGTTTGATTCCTGGTACCACATACCACAATGTTGGGTGTGGTGGCTCATGCCTGTAATCCCAGCACTCAGGAGGCAGAGACAGGAGGATTGCTGTGAGTTTGAGGCTAGCCTGAGCTACATAAGTGAGTTCAAGGCCAACCTCAACTACAAAATGAGACCTCTGTCTCAAAAAAAAACCAAAAACTAAACAAAAACCCCAAGAGATCACTTACATCAGCCTTCACCTCACCTCTACCATTCACTGCATAACTCTCTCCCCAAAACAGGCTAGAAACAATCTTACTTGGCCCACCACAAAATGAGATCTCCTCTCCTTTCTGGGGCTTCTTAGTTATTTTGGACTTTGGATCCCAAATTTCTCACTCATTGCAAAACCCCTCTTTGAGGCCTCCTGTGGAAATGCTCAAAAAAGAATGTCAGAAACAGGCTTAATTTCCATTTTCTTTTGGAGTTTCAAGTGGACACCCTCTTTGGCCCTACCCAACCCTAATAAATATTTCTATTTTAGCCAGCAATAAGGGGCAAGTATTAGGGATACTTGCATTAGCCAGCTGGAGACTCCCTCTTGCTCGTTTCCTCTTTATCCAAACAGCTTGACCTTGTAATAAAAGATGTTATCTCCATTTACAGTTCTGAATGTCAGCTGCACTTCTTATCCTTAAGGCTCAAAAGACTGCTCTGTACTAGTCCTACAGGTACACTCTTCACACCACCTCTGACTTCTCAGCCATCGCGCTCTAACCCTTCTCTCTCTGGCCAGAATTCTAGTCCTACACTCTCAGCTCCTACCACTCCCTCAGTTCACTTTCTGCTGCTCATCTTCCCTAAACCCTTCCAATCTCCTGCCAATACCTGTCTCCCCTGACTCCACCCCCAAAATGCGTGCAATGAGTTCCTTAATTTTACTCCCATCTACTTCCATTACATAATCTTGCAATGCATTCCAAGGTCTCTAACTGGTGTATGGAAGGAAGTGCTTCAAAGACCGTGTCTTCCCAGGCAGTACACACCATTATTAAAGGCTATCATGATACCAAATATCCTCCTACCTCTCTGAGAAGTAATGGAGGTAGCCCTTCCACAGAGACAACTTCACAACAGGCAGAACTCATCACACTTACTAGAATTCTCACTTTCACAAAGACAAAACTCTCCATTTTTACACAGACTTCAAATACGCATATAATACCCTACACTCAAATGCCCAATTTGGCAAGAAAGAAGATTCTTAACTATAAGAAAAAAAACCTACAAAAAATTGGCCAGTAATTCAAAACTTTCTAGAGACAGCTCTTCTACCCTACAGAACCACTATTATTCATTCCAAGGCCCATCAAAGGCTTAACTCATGGCATAAACATCTCAGACATATCATCTCTGGAAATAGTACAGCTGAAAGAGTAGCAAAACAGGAAGCCACCAACTCTCCATTCTCCACTTCCTATTCCCACTTTTATCTTTCTAATTACCCCCAACAAATATCTCTACTCAAAGATGGGACCACAACAAGAGGAGTGCTGGTGATTTCTCCATGAAAAATTAGTTCTTCCTGAAAACTTGGAAAACAAATTCCTTTTATCTTTCCAGTTCCAGTTCCTTTCACCAGTTCCATGCCAGATTGTTCCTTCTGCTTCAGTTCCTACAGACTCAGATGTATATATAAAGCCCCCACACCCTCTCCGGAATAAAACCCCAAATGTACCAGTGCCCTTTATGGTGATCCTGATCACCGCAACAGTGGAAAGTTATTTCTGTTGAGTCCACTTCTCTCTTAAAAAGACTCCCTCTCCATTGTACACTAACCAGACACATGTCCCTGAGGATCACCAAGCTGCCTCCTATGAGTGAAGAGATCTAAGACGAAGCTAGATAGTCCTAAGAATCTCTTTATAACTTTGCCCATTTCTTGTCCATCCTAATAGAAAAATGTCCCCTCATTATTTTTCTTCTTCCTCCCTAGGCACCATAATCCAAGACCTATAGACACAGGGAACCCTCTCAGACGTCTCCAGAACAAATCACCACCTTTACTTCCTGTGTTCTCCTGATTCTAATCTTTCTGTCACAGTATAACTAATCATCTTAACCTCAAACTCCACCACACAGACCCTTACTGAATACCTCAATCAGACTCTCTCACACAACTAAAATCACCCAAACCTTTAATGAAACCATACAATCACACTGCTGGGTCTGACTCCATCTTTCCCAGATAGCAGACTCAGTAATCCCTGCTCCCTTTGGAACATGGAAAAACATTCTGCAGGGCTTTACTTCACCAAGACTGCTAATCCCAGGAGCACAGCCCTAGCTGAAGTATCTAACATCGACTCCCAGGGGCGCTAAAGAGTATTATACAAGGCCTTAAAAGCTCATCAACTGCTGCAGGGTCCTTCCAGTCCTTCCCCAACTGGATCTTATCTAACCCAACCTCCACCTTTGTGCATTTCTCAAACCAAACGAGCATTTTACCCCAGTCAGCCCTTTAGATCCCTCCCACTACAAAGCTACTATCCATCTCCTCCTTCTGATCACCACAACTTTAACCCCCTAGGAACTCTTTTAGCAGTACCTGGGTCCTGCAGTATTACAGTCAGCCTCCCCATTCCCCCCTTGACACCTGCAACTTTTATTTCCTCCTTCCACATATGGCATAAGTTCAAGGCAATTTGACATTTATTCCTAACCCTCCGCAGACTCCCTTTTTCTGTCCCAGTTTGATCTCAGAGATGCATTTCTCTAGAGACACTCATCTTCTGGATGTGTGGAGACCAGGCACACATTTGGCTACCTACCCACTGGGCTGAAATCTGTCCATTAGGACTCCTCACTCCCACCCTTCCCTCAGCAACATGCAGTCTTCCCATGCCTATCTCCCCATAACCCATGTCAAGGTACAACATGCCATATGGCTGGTACCCTTAGTGACTACACTAGGAATAATCATAGAAACCAGAATGGGGATCAGGGCTCTAGGAATTTCTTTCAGAATTCACCAGCCTGTCAAAAGAACTCACCGAGGGACTTAAGTCTCTGGCACACTTGCAAGATCAAGTAGATCTAGTAGGCGTCAGCTGTCCTCCAAAACTGCAGAGGCTTTATACTCCTGACAGCTTCTGAAAATATTGCTGCTTTACACCAACAAATCCATTCTCATCAGAGATGGGGTAAAGTGCCTTCATGAACAGGCTTCCAAACTCCTGGAAGGCTCTTCCAATGCTCTCCTTTTTCTTCCTCTTCACTGGCTCCCAACTGTCTTGGTTCCCTTAATGCTTATTATCTTTCCCCTTCTTTTTCTCTTGCAAGAAGATTGTTTCCAAAGATTGTTTTTCAGGAACAAATAGCAGCCATCTCCCTGACAGTTACTGTCTGCAACACTTCCAAATGGCCTTCCTTCTTGAAAACATTCAAAAAACAAAACCAAGGGCTGGGGATTTGGCTCATTGATACTGCACCCAGGGAAAAAAGAACAAAACAAAACCTTCATTCCTTCCACCAGTAAGCAGCCAAGAAAATAATGACAGTCTATTTTTCTATACCCCAGCCACCATTTTAGAAATACGTAAATCTCGTTTTACTTTGGTCACAGAACAGCAGGCCATGAGCCTGCTGTTTCTGCAACACATCCCCCAGAAGTCCTCCCCGTGCTATTAAAAGGCCTCTTAGCCTGTGAAGACACCTCAGTTTGCTAGCCTGAAAGGGTCCCTCATGGGTTTAGCAATAAACCTCCTGGGACTGTTGACCTTGCCTCCCTCTTCCCACTCAGTGCAAATGTCACTGAAAGGAAAGAGGCACTTCTCCTACTGACACTCTGGCCAAAGGACTGATAAGGGTGAAAGTCATAGGGTCGGGCTCTGGCAGCTGATTAGGTCACCCTTCCAAAAAGTAAGGCCTTCAGGTTGCCGTGCCCAACAACAATAGTCCTGACTTTTCTGGCCTTTTCTGAAAAGCACTTAGGAATACATTCTGTTAATAACTGCTAGGTGCAGAGATAGCTGGGAATTACGGAGGCCTGGGGCCGTCATGTACACTTTAAGATAATTTCTCTTTACTAGGGAAAAAAGCAAAGAGTGGAAGAGATAAAGAGGATGACAGTTGGTAGCCAGGCTATTTGTTTTACACAGGAAACCATGCCATGAGGCAGAATATTATCTTCACTGTGTATTAAATTATCCCAACAGCTGGCAGCTTAAAATAATAAACACTGGGCTGGGGAGTTAGCTCAGTGGTTCCGGCGCCTGTCTTGCAAGCGCAAGGGCCCGGGTTCGATCCCCGGTAACCACATAACAATACTGGGTGTGGAGACTCACCCCAGCAGCAATCAGTACCACATACCACAGTGCCAGGCGTGGTGGCTCACGCCTGTAATCCCAGCATTCGGGAGGCAGAGGCAGGAGGATTGCTGTGATGTACGTTTGATGCTGAGCCCAGGGCCAGCCTGAACTACAAAGCGAGACCCTGTCTCAAAAAACCTAAAAAAAAAAAATTATAATAATAATAATACTTAGCCTGTAACACTGTGTCTGAGATGTGAACCCCAGGAGGGCTTGGAGGGTGATTCTGGCCCTGAGGTTCAAATCAAGTTCTGAGCAGGAACTACAGTATCTATTTCAAAGATCACTCTCACCTGTCAGCAGCTCTCAGCTCTTTACCTGTTGTCCTTTCCCCAGAGCTATGTAACATGCAGCTTGATTCCCCCAAAGCAAATGATCCATGAAAGAAAAGAGCCAAGCATGGTGGCACATGCTGTAATCCTAGCACTGAAAACAGGCTGAGGCAGAAGGGTGACAAGTTCAGCCTGGGCAACTCAGTGGCTTAGTGAGTCCCTGAAAGTTAAAAAAAACAATAAAGAGAATGTAGCTCAGTGAAGTGTTGGGTTCAATCCCCAGAAGAGACAGATGGGGTGGGGGAGTCTTGTCCTTTATAATCTAGTAAATTTATTTGGGAAGTGGCATGACATCTGCTATGGCTTGGTGTCTTCCAGAATTCATGTGTGGGAAACTTAATCCCCCAGTCAAATATCATGTTAATGATATTTGCAGGTGGGGCCTTTGGGAGGAAATTAGGTTTAAAAGAAGTCATGAGGGTGGGATCCCCCCCCCCCGCCTCTACAGTGGGATTAGTAGCTTTATGTAAAGAGGAAGAGAAGTCGGGTAGCACAGCCCTGTAATCCCAGCACCAATGAAGGCTGAGGCAGGAGACTGGCAAGTCTAAGTCCTGTCTGGGCAATTAAGACCCTGTAACAAAATAAGAAGTGCGGAAGATATAGCTCAGTGGCAGAGTGCCCTTCATACTGAAGGGAAGTGTAAGCTACTGTGCTTCCTGTCTCTTACCATGAGATGCTTTCAATCATGTTAGGAGGCAGCACGAGGCTCTCACCAGATGCTGAGCAGAAGGCACTGCTATGTCCTTGGACTTCTAGCCTCCAGAAGCACAAGCCTCATCAACCCTTTATGTCTCTCTGCATGGAATACGGCCCGAGTCCTCCCCCTGCTGTGGAGGAACCCCCATCCCAGGAGAACTCTTCCTGCTCTGGCTGCCTGTACCCAGGAGGGGCCTCAGCCAGGCCAGGGGACAGGTCTGAGGTTCGAATGATCCCACCAAGACCCAGCTTTCTTGCACTCCAGCTACTCGCTGTACCTCCCCCTCAGCTCTGATTCACTTACCTCTGGGTAGACTGAGGAACACTGGGAAAAGCACGCACGCACGCACACACACACACACACACACACACACACACATACACGCACACGCACACACACGCACGCAACCCAAGGCTTAGAGGTAGGATCAGAGCTAGTACAAAGTGCCTTCAGTGATGCCACACACCTTAACTTCCTCAGCCACACTCTATTCTGTAATTAGGAAGAGATTCAAATGTGCAGACACATGCAGGCCCAAAAACAGGAAGGAAATGACCTTCTGAAACTCACAAACTTGAATAAAAGGTAGGCATTTGAAGCAGAAACCAGTCTCTTCACTTCTTGAAGCCTTATCTTCATCACATGAGAAATGAGTTTGTTCCTATCTCATCACACAGGTATGAGGATTTAATGGAGTGTTAGCTGAAGCAGGTGCTGCATAAATGGTCGCTATGGTTGATTCTCTTAAAATCAGCACTGTGGGCGCCAGAGATTTAGGTCAGTGGCTCCGGCGTCTGTCTGGCAAGCACAGGGTCCCAAGTTCCATCTGCAGTACCACATATCACAGTACCAGAGGTCTCAAAAAAAACTAGATAAAAATCAGACCTGTGGGCCCCCTGGCCACTCTGAGGCTGGCTGTTTGCTCGCCTGTTTCTGTTGTTTGAGGCACAGTCTCACTGTATTGTCCAGGCTGGCCTCAAGCACATAGTGATCCTTCTGCCTCAGCCTGCCTTAAGTGGTTATTTGTCTCGTGGGTGGGTACAGGGAGACTTCGTCCTTAACACTCTTCAAGCCAGCAGTATATTTGCTCTTCAGCACTTAAAAAGATTTGACGTTTTCCCCCTTTTAATAGTACTAGCTTCCTGAGGAGAACGAAGTGCATACTTCCTACTTACGTACCCTATGTAACATCCGCTTTACCGGTGAAAGTCCTGGAGGCTGCGTTCACACTGCAGTCACAGCCAGCTGCCTGTCCTCTGCTCCCAGCCCTCCTGTCGGCTCCTGGCCACACCGCCTACCATTGCCCCAAGACTCCACCTGTTGGCCTCGTGGCTGTTTCCTTCCCAGTGCCACGTGGAAACTTCGAGGATCGGGGGTGCTGAGTGCTGGGCTCTGGCGCATGCACTCAGCGGCGAGAATCCCCCGGAGCCGTTAGGCAGCCGCCTCCGTGTTGGCGGCAGCTGTGACCTGCCTGTCCAGGCCTCTCTGTGGCTCCACCCGTTCCTCTCCATCCTGTTCTCCAAGTTGGCCTGTGATCAACTTGAGAGCGCAAAAGACCGAACAACAAAAGAAGGTTTTGTTCTTTGGCAACGGATGTTGAAGCGGAACTTGGGATGTTAGAATCTGTCTTGCGTTTTCAGAGCCTCGTGACCAGCTGCTTTTCTTGCTGCTTAAGCCTCCTGTGTTCCAGGAACTGAGTGCTTTCCTCAGGCCAGTGAAACCCACTGATCATTACATAAGATAAGTAGGAGGATTATAGATCTATAGATGAAGCCAATTAGATTACCACACAGTTATCAAAACATTACAACTTACCAAAATGCAGACCAGTTTCCAACAAGGAAAGCAAATGCCGCTTTATTAATGCATTAAATGACAAGGTTAGTGAAAACAATTGTGTGATTTTTTTTTTTTTTTCCTTACTGATTTTCCAGTTCTCTCTTTGGATCCCTGTCCACAAGCCCCCAGGTCAAGGCTGCTCCTGCCCCGGAGGATGGAAATCCCCAGATAGTAAGGCTGGCGGGGGCCTTAGGGAAAGATTCTCACTTTTCTCGCCTCCAGCTTCCTCTTTTCCTCCCTCTTTCTCTCTCTTCTTCCCTCCCTCCCTTTCCTTCTCCCTTTCTCCTCTCTCATCTCTACAGATTTGCCTATTCTGCACACTTAATCTCCTTCAACAACTTTTTTCCTTACCTTTACAACTCAGCCAGTTGGTTAGTAGAAGAGGTCCCCCTTTTGCTGTAGCTCAGCCTTTGACTGAGCTTTGACTTCGTCAGTGGTTAATCTTCATCATTTGAAGCTTTTGAAACCGTGAAAGACACATGACTGTTCACTTGAACACTGGCAGCGCTGGGACTCAGTGGCCCAGTGTCAGTGTCGCTGTGTCTCAGGGAAGATGGAAGCCTGAGGACAGGGAGCGAGGGGGCAGCCGGCTGATTGGCACAGCAGCCCGAACACAGAGAACACTGTCCAGCGCACAGCCCCCTACCAGTGCCCAAACAGCGGTGGCATCAAAGATCACTGGTCACAGATCACGTAACACATATAACAACAATTTAAAAGTTTGAAACAGGGGCCGGGGATTTAGCTCAGTGGTTCCGGTGCCTGTTTTGCAAGTGCAAGGACCTGGGTTCGTTCCCCGGTAACCACATAGAATACTGGGTGTGGAGACTCACGCCCAGCAGCAACCAGTACCACATACCACAGTGCCGGGTGTGGTGGCTCATGCCTGTAATCCCAGCACTCGGGAGGCAGAGGCAGGAGGATTGCTGTGATGAGTTTGAGGCTGAGCTCAGGGCCAGCCTGAACTACAAAGTGAGACCCTATCTCAAAAAAAAAAAAAAAAAAGTTTGAAACATTGCGGGAATGACAAAAATGTGACACGGAGACCTAAAACTAGGACAGACAGCCTGTAAAGTGCTGTTAGTAGACATGTAGCACGGCCACAAACTTTGAGTTTTTAAAAGAATGCATTGTCTGTAAGGCATGGGGACGCCCACCTGTGGTTCTGGCTCTCAGGAGGCTGAGGCAGGATCGTGAGTTTGAGACCAGTCTGGGCTACACACTGATTTCAAAGATGGCCTAAGGTGCATAACAAGACTGTCTCAAAAACTAAAATCAAGCTGGGCATGGTGGCACCCAACTACCGGCACCTAGGAGACTGAGGCAGAAAGGTTGCTGCAGGCTTGAGACCGCCTGGGTCACAGAGTAAGTTCAAGGGCAGCCTGAACGCATAGTGAGACTCTGTCTCAAAAAATAAAAAACAATCCTGGGCGTGGTGGCACCTGCTTGTAATCTCACTACTCAAGAGGCTGAGGCAAGAGGATTGCTGGGGGTTTGAGGCTATCCAGGGCCACCCAGTGAGACCCTCAAAAACAGAAAAAGTCTCACAAAAATAAAACAACAAAAACAACCAACCAAACAATAAAAAACCCAAAATCAAAACCCCCCAAAACAAAAACCTTGATATCTATAGAACCATAATTAGGCATACAGTACATGAAATATTCAGAATACACATATCCAGAGAGGTAGAACTTGGACTCACGTTTGCTCAGGGCTGAGGGTGAGAGGGGAGATAGAGCTGGGAGTGAATGCACGTGTCCTCCACTGTTTCTTTTCAGGGTGATCAAATGCTCTAAAATTCACTGTGGTGAGGATTGTGCAACATTTTGAATATACTGAAAAGCACCGAGATGTATTCTTTAAGTGAGTTAAATTGTGTGATATGTGAATAAATCTGTTATTTTAAAGACCTGTTGGAAGGGCAGGAAATCGGCTGCAGCGTTCAGGAAATCAAGCTATGTGGAAACTACCATTGACCTCAATTACGTGCAGCACTGCGGTGACCTGCAGGAAGACACCTACAGTGTGCGATACCTACATCCTTATTCTGCTGCTGCTGAAGACTTCCCACCACCTGCTGCTGCTGGAGCAATCATCGTCCACTCCTCTTACTTCCAGGGTCTCCAGACACGGTTCCTAGGTGTCATCAAAGCTGGGGCTGTGCCTGGGAGAGAGGGATAGGAACCGAGTCTCATGGATGTCCAGCGCCTGCAACACAGAAGCAAGAATACTGCTGAGAAGCCACACAGTGCAGCACAGGAAGCGAAAAGTCTTCCTTGTAAACCGGAGGGAACAACTCAGAATTGTGGGGGTGATTTGTTCAAGGTCACATACCTTTTGCAAATGGTAACAACAAGACATACAGCTTACTCACTGGAAACCATAAGCATCTGTGTGAGCTTTAGGAGGAAAGACCAACTGACAGTCAAGTTACACCCAGAAAACAAATATACTCAAGACGGTTTACGTAGAAAGACCCTGGTGCTGTAGGTAGTGCCTGGACTACCCAAACATTATATTTCAGATCAAGCAGCTAACAGAAACTACAAAATAAAAGCCCATTTCATAAGTCTGGTGCTATTGTTTTGGGGGTTTTTTGGAGACAGGTGCCCTTATGATCAGTTCAGGCTGATCTTGAACTCCAAGTGATCCTCCTGCCTCAGCCTCTCAAGTATAAAAGGTCCCCAACTTACAAATATTGAGTTGCAAACTTTCACAGATATAAAATGACCTTATATCATATAGAGGCAAAGAAATTGTGGAAGCAGCTCTCGTGTCTCCAGGACACTGTCCCAGCTGTGCTGCTGTGTGCTCACTGCACAGTGTAACAGTACAGCATGGTAGCACAGCGCACTGACAGAGTCCAGGCTGTCCGGAAGCAAGAGGCAAAGCGAGCAGTGGTGATGTGGTGGGAACTGCTAGGAAGAGCATGTCAAAGGTGTGTAAACACACTTTGTCAGATTTCCAAACAAACAGCATTCGCCTGGAGCAGAACTCATCTGTAAGTCAAGGACTTAAATGTGTCACCCCATCATATCCAGCTAGGTTTGGTGGATTTTTGAAAACTCTATGTAACCACAAGAAAGTGTGAATTTTTTAAAATTATAATTTGTTTGCTGAAAGCCAGGGCATCAATTACCCATTTTAAAATCTTTAATTTGCTCATTTATTCAGCAAATATTGTGTGAGCTTCCCTTAGGGAGCTTACCTTGGTGATGCACACAAAAATAGAAAGAAGTACAGTGTATGCAAAGCAGTGCTGGGCACAGTGTCACATGACCGTCATCCCAGCACTCAGGAGGCTGAGGCAAAAGGATCACCACCAGTTCGAGTCTCGCCTGGACTACATCAAGACCTTGTCTCAAAAAACAAGAGTAAATATTTGTAAGGCAGTAAGGTCTCTGAAAGAGGCACAGGAAAGAATGATGAGAGCAAACAAAAGGAGTAAGAGTAATGTCCCCAGCACTCACTAAGTGCTGGGCACCTTCTGAGAGCTTCACATATAGCAGTCCATTTAATCTGCAGAAAAGACCTAGG
The DNA here is from genome assembly GCA_004026965.1 of Petromus typicus. Taxonomy (NCBI): domain Eukaryota; kingdom Metazoa; phylum Chordata; class Mammalia; order Rodentia; family Petromuridae; genus Petromus; species Petromus typicus. Next base: position 2,217 of record PVIR01035204.1, on the reverse strand, counting down.
GTGGGAACAATAGTTTTCCCTGCAAATTTATATGAGCACACTCAGGGACAGGTGGTTTAGTAATGTAGGAGAGGAAAAGAATTTTATCTCCATCCAAACTAGTTCTTAGTTAGGAGGGGCCCCTGTAACAAAAGATACCAATCAGAGAAAAAGAAGTTTAATAACAGGTCTACCTCAAGTTGTCTGGAGAAGTACCCAGAGAAATTAGTAGATTTAGGCTTAAATACGATCATTGTATAACGGAGAAAGAAGGATATGGAGAAGCTGCTAAGGAGAGGTATTTGGGTAAGAGGAAGGTTTGTTATACAGACTTAAGGTGGTGCTGCCTTTATTGATACGCGTTTCTAGTAATTTAGAGTTACCTTTCTCTTGCTAGTCCAGAGAGGAAGATACCCTGACAAACAGTTTTCCATCTAGACTAAATTTCCATTACAAAAAGGTAACTTATACCCTGTTTAAAGAGTGTCTTGTATGTCTGCAGTTTTTAAAAAATGATCCTTATGCCCAGGTGTGGTTTGAGCTGATTTCCCAGTAATACTCTGGGGTGGCGTATCTGGGTATCCTTCAGCATCTCAGCACAGATCACAGCACCAAGTGAATCCAGCCCACGTCCTGCATCATCTCATGGCGGCTGCTTAGGGAAAGGGCAAGTAACCTGGTAGCTTCTAATAAGAGGAGTCAGAGAAGCCTTCGCAGAAGAGGTGGTGTTAGAGTTAAGCCCTGAAGGTAGAGTAAGAGAATGTTCCAGGTTGGAAAGTGGATACAGAGATGCATGAAGAAATGTTGAAGGATAGGATTTTGGTCTGGCAGGAGCAGGTGGACAATATCAAGGAAGAGCTTGGGCTCATGTTACTGAAGGCGGGGAGAAGCCGAAGAATTTTTAAGAGTGGGAAAGGACTCTATTTTGTTGCCTTTTACCCACCCCCTCAGTCAGTAAATATTTATTTAACTTTCAAATATTGGTGTGGTGGAGGGGGACAGTTCTTGCTACCAAAGAACAACTTAGTCAAGACAAGTCTTTCTTGTGTCTTAACCAGGGACACAGGAAATATGAGCACTTTGTATAAATGTAGACGAGTTTAAAGATATGACACAAAAGACGGTCCAAGCTGGACATGGTGGAACATGTTTGTAATCAAGCTGCTCAGGGTTGCAAGTTGGAGGTCAGGAGGGCAATTTAGCAAGAGCCTGTCTCCAAATAAAAAACAAAAAGAGCAACTAAGGAACATCTTCGAAATTTTGGGAAGGCAAAACCGTTTTCCCTTGTTGCCTCTCTTTCTCTTAAACTGTCCTTTGAATCAGTGCCCCATTAATCAGTGAATTGAATTAAATCTTTAACTGTCATTAATTTTATGTGAGTACAAAATTATACGTCTATGTTTAAAGACATTATAGAGCTAAGGGAGAGTTCAGGGCATTTGCCCGACATATGTGAGGGCTTGGGTTCTATCTCCAGCACCACACAAGCATACACAAAAGATAAGTAATGAAAATTTTTAAAATTATATTTTAAACTTCATGAAGGTTTTCTAGCCGGTAGACTGATCAGAAAGAAGCAAATATCTCAATTTTTACAAAAAAATGAAAAATAATTTCCAGAAATACTGGCTGTGGCATTTCCTGGCAAGTTTAAGATTTTTGTTTGTTTGTTTGTTTTTATTTTTCCTTTGATACTGAAGATTGAAGCTAGGGACACTCTATCACTGAGATGCATTTCTCTTTATGTTTTTGTTTTTGTTTTCAGACAGTGTTTTGCTAAATTGTCCTGGCTGGACTCGAACTTATGACCCTGCTGCTTCAGTCTTCCAAAGGTCTGTCTGGTATTACAGGCATGTGCCACGATAGCCAGTAACTTTGGGAATTCTAAATTAAATTAAATAGACACTTTATAAGAAATTAGAAAATACATTTACCATGTAATTGTCAATTATAAGAGTAGGTAATTACTCACATTAATCATACCTAATCCTCAGGAAATCTTTGAAACAGTATTGTTGTACTAATTTTGCAGGTGAGTAAGGAAGTATTTGAGCAGGTGGGGTAATGCAAATCAAGTCTAAGTGGAAAGTTACAAGAATGATTCATGAACCCAGTGGTTAAAAGGGTGTACTGTGAATAGGTTATAAAATTCAGTAAAGAGGTGAGTGAAAGGGCAGCCAGCAAGACTAAAGTCATAAACAAAAAAACCCAGTGCAGGGTGGGTACTCTTAATTACAT
>PVIR01035203.1:0-16617 GCA_004026965.1 Petromus typicus | reverse complement strand
ACTTACTACCAGCCTCCTCTCCACACTCACAGCTGTACTTACATGCAAATATTTGCTTCATAGTCCAGTGAGGGCTTAAATAACTGACCTTGGGTAATTATTTACACACAGGCATTGGTCAAGGTGGACTTAGTGTGACACCCTAACCTTAGGATAAGGATCTGTTCAATGAATACACATATTTAATTCTAATAAGTTAATTTATTCTAAGGAGTTTTGTTGTGTTGCCTCCTCACCCTCAAAGCGAGGTGGGCTGCTGGTAGTGTCAGGAAGACCCAAGCTCTTGCTCCATCGTGAACTCACTTGCTAGCATTACATTTTCCCTTGTGTGGTTTTAGCTCACCTCACTCTACCCAGTCCCTCCCCTCTTCCTATCTCTGGCCCCTAATATGCCTTCGGGGCACATCTGTTTTATTTTCCCCCTTTATCCAAGCAATTATTATCATTCAGTCCAGTAATTTGCAATTCCCTTTATCTTCTTCGCTGAAAGACTCTCCAGAACCCGATCCCTGGTTATCGGAGCATCTTTGGAGGCAGAGAGTGGGGTAGCAGGGACACAGCGGCAGCCTGGCCAGCAGCCTTCTCCACCTTGAGCTACCGAGCTACCGCTACTGGGAGAGCTTAGCTTTTGTTATTCCCAGCCGCTTCCCTTCTTTCTGGATTAGATCATGACTCTTTTATGAAGACCCAGAGGGAAATGGGATTATTAAGAGTCTTGCTGGGTAAAAGCTATTTTGTCTTTCTGGTGACTTTTTTGAGTTCAGCAGCTGAGGGGCCTTAATGCCAGAGTAGAAGTTATTAGAAATCCGGGAGAACGTCTTAAACACAAGGCTCCCTGCAGAGCACACTTTCAGTGATGAAGGATGGGAGGGGAGGAAAAGGAACAGAGAGAAGAAAGATTAAAAAAAAAAAAAAAAAGCGAAGGCGAGAACATGGCCAACAGAAGGAGGAGAAGAAATGCAAATCTAAAATGTGAACCAACAACATTCTCCCTGGGAGGAAGAGTGTGGGGAGGGATAATCTGGTACTTAGAAAACACAGGCAAAGGTTCAGTAGGACGAAGGGCTGAGGATGATTACTTAGCCCCCCCCCATCTCATAAAAACAAAATAAACTTACTCCAGCGATTAGAGTGTGCTTTCTCTGATCAGGAGAGGGCAAACTCTGTTAAAGGTGCTTTAAAGAATAAAGGAGTTCAGAATAAGCCTCACTTGTGACAAACAACCTGTGTCTTCGAACCTAGCACGACTACCGTTTGGGCAAAGAATTATCAAACACATTTTACAGATAAGGAAACTGAGGCCTAGAGAGATTAACTGCTCAGATGGACAGAGACCTGTGTTACAGAGCTGGCAAATGGCCGAACTGGATCTTAAACCCAAGCAGTCTGGCTCCGAGCTGCACGATTCAGAACCCAGGCAGTCCGGTGCTTCCAAGCCCAACCCCCTTCTCTGTGACAAACTTATTTGCTGGCATTTTTTTAAAGGAAAGACAAATGTTTTGCCAGTTTGAAAATCCTTTTCCCCTGCCCATGCCAGTAATCTTCCAGTGCGAACAATGAGGGATGTGTTCAAGGCTGGGGTGTGCGCAGGCTGGAAGCACTTAACACCTTCTCCACTCTCTGCACACGGAGCTCAGCCCCTCATCACCTCCCCACTTCCCCCAGCTCCAGAAACCCCAGGTGAGGGGCTTGGGGGGGGAGGTGAAAGGAGAGTGCAGAGGATGCTCTGGCCTGAAATCAAGTATCACATCGGAGGCTTTTTGTCAACACTGTGTCTCTCCTTTCTCCCCAAGCCCTCTTCCCCATCCTAAATGCCATACTGTTATTGTTCTACTGGATAGGAACAGCATTTTCAGAAATGGGGGATTTATTTTTACAGCACAGCTGGTCTGCCAAAGGTCACATAATTTGGCAATGTTCCCAGTGGTTAAAAATTAATTTCTCCTTATTAATACAACCAAGGTCCCATAGGATGGGGAGCTCAGTCTTATCTAAACTTGACAGCTTCCTAAACCTTTAGAAGAAGCTCGCTCCTGGAGGGCCGGCAACGATATGAGGCCAGTGTGTCCTGGATTCCAACCCCACTGAATCCCTTTAGCCAATGAAACCATAAGTCCTCAGCCATTTCTCAAGAAGGCAGATAAAGCTTTGAAAAATGCTATCAGAGCTCCAGAAAAAAACACTTCTGGGGCATCTTCCAGGAATGGGTTAAACATCACTATAGAAAAATGAACAGCTATGTCTTTACCTGCAAAGAACGGCACAATGACTAACTTCTGGGGATGAAAACACACATCTGCCACTCACCATGGGTGCCTCATTTGGCAAATGATAGCCTGATGATAAAATACCTCAAATATGTTAGAGGCAAAACTAAGTACTGCCTGGACTCCAGACACCACTCTGTGAGTCCTTTCTCCCCCACCCAAGAGACTTCAAATGTTATGCTTGTCAAAATGCAAAATTACAACGTATTTAGTTGTTGTAATTGGCTTTTGTGATTCATGAATCAGACAACATGGTGTTCTATAATATTCAAGGGAGAGTCCCCTGAGCAGGGGAAGCGGGCTGTGTAGACAGAAGGCTGAGGAGCCAGAACAAGAGTGGATTTCTTGTTGAAACTTCACTTTCCTTCCAGGGTTAGAGCGGGTGTGGGGGGCTCCCTTGTGAGACCGGCTCAGGTCAGCTGCCCCGTTTCATGAGATGGTGTGACTCTCCTGTTTTTATTTTATCTGGAAACCTGGCTTGGCTTAGAGTTCAGTCAGTTACATGGCGCCCAGTATTGCACGATCCGATTCTGGTTTGGCTTGGTCTGCTGAGGCCTAGCGCAGAGTGCTGGAACAATGCAATGGCACAGCAATTTTTTTTTTTTTTAAAATTTAGTGAGCTTAACTAGTTTCTAAAGTCTCTCCAAACTGGTTCTTTGGGGGAATCTTTGTACCCATGAGTCTGGCGCTGAAATTCTGTCACTGCAGAACAGTCCCACACTGGGCCACCCCGTGTCAGCCCAGCCTCTTGCCTGCTGTAATAAACAGTGGAGACATAAGACTCCAGAGTCCTCAGAATCACAGTCCATTGGCGTTTCCATTGCTGGCTTTTACTACACTTACAAGATAGGAAATGACCTTTCTGTGGTAGAATTCGGACTTCACCTTTAACAGCAGGGGAGCCCGGAGCCATCGGACAGACAGCAGGAGTCCCATCTGGACAGCCTGAGCTCCAGCCATTACAGCTTTCCAGTCCTGCATTTTGCCACTTCGGTGCTTTGTGGCGTGATGTGAGGCTCTGTGGGTGACGGAAAACTTCAACCCAGGTGCTGCCAGGCACAGTTCTACCAGGAGCATCTCCTCGGACAAGCAGGGGCCTGCCCTGCAGCTCTGTGGGGAGCCCTCCCCTTCCCACTGCTGTGAACCCTGTGCTGTGTTGGCAACGGGTGACATATTCCCCACCTCCAGCAACAGCTTCTGGGGTAAAGTTTAGTGGGCACTTACTTAATATGGGCAAGAGACCAGTGCCCTGAGCCCAGAGCAGATGTGTATAAAGAATCGGCGTTTACTGTTTTACTGGCAAATTATGCCATCCCGTTTTGGGGGGAGAGAAGCTAAAGGAAACTCTCCAAACCCCTCCCTGGTGCCTAGGCGGTCGTTGCTTCTCTTTCAGGATTTGTGTGAACGCAGACCTGTCTCCCACAGCCAATTTACACCTCTTATCTGATCATCCAATCCAGACGGAAGGTTCAGTTGACTGACTCGGCCCGTGTCCATGGCAATGGTGCTAAAGCCCAGCTCAGATCAAAGCTCCCCTGGCCAGGGAAGGGGGAGATGTTTCTGGGGTCCGGGTTCTTTTGGCAAGGAGCGGTGCGTCTTGGGAGGTAAGGACATTAGAGGTGGGAGTAGTTACCTTCTGAAGAACCCATTGTGGGACCCCGGTGATTTCCTGAGCAACTGCCCCCCCCCCCCCCCCGCGGATCCTAATTATCTAGCGAAGGGGTTTCGGCGGCGCTGCGATAGAAAGGCTAGCGCCAGGGGGCTCTCTCCGTCTGAAACAGAAAGCAGAAGGCGGAGGGAGCCCGGCGGCGAGCGCGAGCCCCCACCGTCACAGTAGAAATCCAGCCACAGCCGCAGGAGCTGCGGCAGAGGGGCGGGATCCTCCAGCCTTGTCCTGGAACGCTGTTCCCCCACCACACCCCGGACTATTCTAGAGGGGAGACAATCCATTCCAGTCCCCCTGCCACAACGAGACTCGAGCTCTTCCGGGCCTCCCACCCAGCCGCCAGGCGCCAGGGACCCGGTGGGAAAGACTAGGCGCAGCCACCCGGGGCGAAGGACTGGGGGTGGGTGGGTGGCGACCGTCGTTTAATCACAGCGCGCCTCGGCTCCTCTAACTTGTGTTGATATTCAGAAGAAATCAATCACGGAAAATGCGCTATGGGCCACGAACGCTGTTTTCCTCGCTCGTGGAAAAGCAGTGCGCACGGGGTGGTGGGGGGGCTGTCTTGCCGCCCGCTTCAGAGCCGAAGCCACGCGCAACTTTCCGGCCTCAGGCAGCGAGGAGGAAACGCCGCGGGCGTCACTTCGGGGTGTCCTGAGTCGGGGGAGGAGGGGACAAGCCATCTTGGCGGAGGACCGAGCCTTGGTTTTGCTTTCGCTGGGAATATTTTTGCCTAATAGAATGTTTATGGATTACTCAGCTCTGTTTCTGCTGCGTGGCCCAAACAAATCGATGCGGCGTTAGAGACCGCGCTGGGCGGGCAACGCCAGGCCCCGTGTCCCCACCACGTGGAGGCCGCCGCGTGCTCTTCACCTGTCCCGGCGCTCGGCGCTGTGCGCGCTGCTTCCCAGCCCAGCGCCAGCCGCGCTCCTCCCGCCTCCCTCCGCCCTCCGCTTTGAAGTCCCTCCCCGGCTTCCCGCCACCCAGTGCGGCGGGCGCTTGGATCTTCGGCCCGGACCAGCCCCTCAGCGTCTGCTCTCCCGGGGCTGCGGCGAGCCTGTGGCGCAGAGCGGAGCAGGGGGAAGGAGGGGACGTTCAGAACGGGACCTGCAGCCGCAGCAAGTCCCCGAGCCCTGAGGGCGGCCGGCCTCGCTGCATCCTGGCGAGGAGCTCTGGCGCGCCCTGGAGCACCCCGATGCGCAGCGCCGACGGGGCCTCCCAGCCGCTCCGCGGATGCCGCGGGCCAGAACCCCGGCTTATTTCTGCAGTTGCTGTCACGCGCGAACCTTTCTCGCACTGTCCCCAGATTCTTCTCGGAATGCGTCCTCCCGCCTCTGCGGCGGCTGGGCTGGGCCCCTCCTAGCTGGCGCGCGCGGGTGAGTCAGAGGTCTAGCGTGGCCTCGCCCTTTGCCACCCAGGGCCAGATTTCTAGGTGCCAGTCGGTTGCCCTGGCTGAAAGCCTAAGCACCCGGCGGCCTGCGATCAACTTGAGCGAGCTGGAAGTATCTACTCTGGGCAGGTCCTGGTCGCGATCCCGGTTCCACCCTGAAGCTGCGCCCGGCCTCCTTGGTGGAGACCTGTCTCGCATTGCGCTCTCTGAAAGTGACGCAGCGTAGCCAGGAGTTGGGAGGGGAGGAGGCTCTGCAGAGAGCGCGAGAGGCAGGTGGTAGAGCGAGAGTGGGTCCGAGCGGGTGTTGCACGCACGCACGCCACACACTGCTCAGGGACAGATGTGTGAACATCTGGGTTAGGCGCTGCCCCCAAGTATTCACAACCGCTCCAGCTCCACACAGCACATGAAACCTGAAGTTGTGTGTGTATGTGTGTGTGCGCGCCCTCGCGCCAGGGCCTACTGGTGTCCGCGCCTGAATACACAATACACCGTGGGCATTCTCACAGCGCGCGTACTCGTGCGCGCACACGGAGCAAATTACACAAACACACATAATTTACGCAGTATCCAGGTTCATGAGAGGTAATTTAATTTCGCTTTGAGCTGGGAATTTACAATGAAGGCAAATAGGAATGAGGGGCCCAGAAAATCTCTCCAAGTGGGACCTGAACCGAGCCGCTTGGATACGATTCACAGCTGTCAGTAGACCAGTCACATTGGGGAAGAAGGTGCGAATGGCTGGATTTGGGTGGCGAAGGGACTCATCAGTCTTCCCCTCAGAAAACAAAAGCAGAACCCAAGCACCTGGCTTAAAGTGGCTGTGCATGTGTTTGGGGAGGGGGGTAAGAAGCAGCCTGCGGGCACCAAGCTCCCCTTCGGGGCACGCATTCCTTGTAGGGTGTCCCGAAGGCTGCCGGAAGCAAGCCCTACCTCTGAGGCCGTCGTCTCTGAAGTGCTCTGGGGTAAAGGCGCTTATTTTCTCTCTTTCCTTTGCTATCCTGCAAAGATGGTTTCCCCGTTCCTAGTCACCTGTAGCAGCTACTAAGAGTTCTGTTGGGGGATTCCAAGCACGGTTCTCAGAGGCGACAGAGGTTTACCCAGGACGGCGGTCCCAGAAAAGAAGGGCCAGCCTCGCTGGATCCCCTGAAACCAGGGACCCCTTTTCTGGGGTTGGAGCCCTTGTCACTGACCACACATGCTGGCTCCTCACTGTTCTGGGCCTGGCCCTGCTTATCTCCGCAGCCTGTGTCCCTGAACCCCTTTCGGCAGGAGTCGAGAACAAATTCCACTCAAAAGTTTCTAACCTCTTCACAGGAATGGGAGACCTTCGAGGGCCATGCCATTTGTTTTGTTTCATAGTAATCTTAGGAGAACATACGATCTACTTTCCCAGAAAACATAGGGATGCAGGAAGGACAGCAGGGACTACCTCGACTGCCAGCAGCGCCCAGGGGACGGCCCCTCTCAGCTGCGAGCCAACTTTGCCCCACCAGCCTGAGCCCTGCGAGCTCCAGGCGTATCCATCCACTCCGCAAAGAATCCACAGCCTCTGAAAACCAAAACTACGCTTGCCTTTCCCAAGCCCTTCAGTTAACACTGCTCAATGTAGCTAAGTGAAGGGAATGCAAATGATTTATATTTCACTGGCTAGGTTGAAGAAACTCAAGGGAGATGTGTTCTGCTTCAAGACAGGAAAAAAAAAATCCCCCAAAAACTGTAATGCAAAGGCTTTGTAGTATTTTTAAACCTTTGATTCAGTCCATATGTGACATCTGAACACCGCCAAATTCTGTTACAAAACACACACACACACACACACACACACACACACTCCTAGCAGGAGAGAAAAGTTGGGTTTTAGCAGCCCTTGTGTGTAAGGAGGCCCGGCTGAGTTCTCGCTTTAAATTATTGACTATTGAGAGAGCTTCCTCCCGAATTCTGCGTGGTCTCCCCTCATTAGCAGTCGCTCTTAAGGGAAAACCATGTTGAAATGAATAGGAAAAAACTTTGAAGGGCTTACCTGGTTGGCCTCTCACTTCGTGTCCTGAAAAGTAGAGAGCTAGGAAAACCCAGGTGAGAGGAAACAGATCCATTTTGGAGCGAGAGTCTATCTCCAGGGCTGGAGCTGTAGGATTCTCGTGTGATTATAAGTCTTTTATTTTCTTTCTTGCGGAGTCTTCTGCAGAGGTCTCTAACAATCAGAGTTTCCCTCCAGGGTCCTGGAGACTCGCCTTCACCTCTATTCTTGCTGGAATCCGCACCTCACCAGGAGGAGGGTAGCTCTTGAAATCAGCGAACAGCGCTAGGACAGGCTTTCTCTCAAAAAACAAAACGAATCGACGCTTTCTCCAGTTCCTCAAAGTGTCATTTCCTTTATCTTACAACATCACGAATATTTCCCGAAAGCCAAGCGGAAAATAATAATAATGATAATAAAAATCAAAGCCAAGACTTGCCTAGGGCATCACACTGCCCCTAGGCAGCTGTGCGATCTCGGAGGCGTAAACCGATACCCGCGTCCCGGCACCCAGGACCGACCCGCGGGCGGAGGTTCGGAGAGCCGGACGGCCCGGGTGGGAGGCGGTCGCCGGCTCCCGTCCTCGCTGGCTTCCCCTAGCGGGAGCCTCTCCCAAGACTACACCCGCTCGGCCAGCCTCTCGAGGGGAGTCTGCGGAAGGAAGCTGCGGCGGCGGCTGCTAGCGCTGGCTGCCGGAGCGGCGTCGGTGCCGGGATCGCCCGGGAGAGCGCGCCCCTCTCCGAGTCCGCTGGCGCCCGCCCTCACCTCCACCTCGCCAAAGGGTTGCGCATCTGAGGATGTGCTGGGGGCGGGCCGCGGGCCGGTGCCTCGCTCGCTTGTCTGCCTCCCCTCCGGCTCCCCCCTGCCTTTTCAGGCTGAGCAGCATGTGGATGTCAGAGCCGCGGCAGAGCGATCCGATTACGCGCCGGCTCAGGACCCGCCCCTTCTGTGTTCCCGATTAAAGAGGCAGCGGCGGAGACGCGCGGCGCACAGCCCAGAGCCGCGGCGCCCAGCTCGGCCCGGGCGGGGGCGGCATCCCTGCCGCCACCCAAGCTAAGTGGAGGCAGCTCGCACCCCACCGCCCCTCCCCCCGGGCACCTCCGCGCCCGGCGCACCTCTGCGCCCGCCTGCCGGTGCGTCTCGCCCCCGGGCACCTACAGGGCGCGCTGTCCTTGGCTGCGTCGCCCTCGCTGGAGGGAAACTCCGCCGAACCGAGGGCAAACCTCGTTTCCCATAGGTTCCGTGGCTCCGATGGATGCCACACACGCAGCACGCCGCACAATGCCACGCGCAATGGCGCTACAGGAGGAGCTGGGCGGCGCACGGTGTTTGCGGCAGGAGTCAGCCGGCGGCCCAGCCGTGTGTTCGCTCAGGCATCAGAGCGTGGCGGCGACACACGCTGTCCCCCCCCACCCCCCTGGGCTGAACAGAACCCCAAACACCTCTGCAGTTGCTTCTCAGATCCTTTGTTGTGTCCCAAACAGGCTCCTCTGGTCTCTGGCCGAGGACTTAGTTATCTCTGTGCCTTTTAACTTGGAGCCGTGGTACGACCAGGGAAGACTTTTCAGTAAAGAATTTTTTCAAGAAGAGCGACCCCTCTCTCACTTATCCCCAGAGTTCAGGTACACGGAACTGCTCGTCAGACTGCGCTGTACCTCTCTTCACATTTCACATCTCCCCGCAATGTGGTCACGCGCAAAGAGAAAGACAACAGCCGTAAACCGGCTCCTTTTAAGTGAGGACATGAAAGCTGTTCGCGAGGCGTCGTGAACACTCGATCTTTGTTTCTGAGGATGGCTTGTTGGATCCCAAGGGCTCCTCCGCGGGCCACCTCTTACTACTCCGTCGCAAAGACCCAACAGGAAGCGCCTCAGTAGCGCGCTGCACATGCCTTTTCCGCCAGTCTTGCAGAAGAGGAGAAATGAAGTTTGGGTGGCAAGAAACACTCACCTCTGGCTACACCATTTGTGGCTTCGCTTGTGCTTGTGGATTCTGGGTGGTTTTCTTCCTTATCTGGACTTGCCATTAGCTTTGTTTATCACTTTAAGTGTTTGAAAAATCTGTAACTCCCACTTACATGTTATTTACACTGAGATAACCAAAACACAATTGAATCAGAAGTGATTTGCAACTAGTTGAGCTAAGCAATAGAGGGATTTCACAGTGGAAATCCACAGGCTGATTATCACAGTGCTAATCTTCTGTGCCTGGCTTCAAAAGTCAGGTGCCAGAGGCCTCCTGAATTCTTCCAGAGAGCACTCCCCATCCATCCCGCAAGGCTGCTTTCCATCCCATTCTTCCTCTTTACCTTGCTTCCTCCCTCTTTTCCTTCCTGGAGAGCTCAGTCACATTACTAAAAACTTCATATTTACATTTTTCCTAAAGTTCAATTGTAAAGAATCACTCCCGACCCCAAATATTTGAAGAGGGAGTCTGGATTTTAAATCTTAAGCAGAAAAGCCCTTCTTAGGGTCATTCTAAGATGCCAATCTAAGGACAAATAATGCTATCTGCAATGACAGTCTCTGAGAGGGTCACTGTGTCATCTCCCCTGCCATGCCCAGGCATGGTGAACCATTCCAGCAAGTGCCTGAGTTGGGGGAGAGGTGCTCTGGAGAACACAAAAGCACCTTAGGTAAAGGGCACAGTGAAAAGAGAAAGAGGAAAAGGAAATAGAAACTATGACAACTTTGGGCTTCTTGCTGGGGGGCCTCAGGGCTGAGGGGTCCCCACAGGGAGGATAAAGTCAGGGAGAGTGACTTTCTGAGTGATCTATTCCTGGATCCATCCCCCAGCATTACGTATGTCCATTTTCAGAGGTGTCCCACAGAGAGAGATACCTTGCTAACTTACCTCCTGGAAAGCTCTGCACTACGAGGCAGGACTTCACCCCAGTCGGCTTGCGCTGAGGCCTCCTCATTCCTGCAGCAGGGAGGGAGACGGCCTGAGGTGCAGAGCCTCACCAACACCAAGCAACTAGAGTAGATTTCAGTCCTCTAGGGGGCAGCACTAAATAAATAATGCCAATTTGATTTAGGGTCACCCTTTCCTGATGGTGCTTCTGCTTTCCAGAGCTCAAAGTGTGACTTCAGACTTAGAAAGCTTCAGAATGAGCCTGGATCTCCCCCAGCCCACTCTGAACACTATTCTACGGGTCCAGGAAGGGCTTAGAATTCCTTTAATCCAGGACTTCCAAGAACTCTTGGGAATGAAGCAGAAATCCCACATGTGCCGCATGGAAAATGATTCTTTAGGGAAATTCTCCAGACCAGGACTGGCTAGGACCTGCCAGCTTTGTTTTTTCTAGACTGGAGTCTCAGGGGTTTGGCTTCCACCAGAGAAACAGTGGCAAGGAGCGGGTTCCACAGTTTTCTGTAGGGTGGGAGCCTCATTCCTGACCTGATTAGAATAGTCTGCCTCCTACCAGGCTAGTCTCAGCTCAGAAGTGGTAGGTTTAGGGTCTGAAACTTAGAAGAGTCTCAAGAACAACTGACCTGTGCAGGTGAGATTCCTGACCACACTACCCACTCACCTCAGATGTGTCACGTCACTATCCTTGATTAATGCTAGATAATCCCATCCCACATGCCATCCTAGTGATGGGGAGATGCAGAGCAACATGAAACAGGTTTGAAAATGATGCTAAGAGAAAGCTGGGACTCAGGCACGTCCTAAAGCAGAAAGTTGGGTGTTCCCAGATAGACTGTTCCAAACCTGACGGAGCATCTGAAACCTAGGGCAAATGTTAGAATTTCAGATCCTGGGGTCCCAGCCTCCTACAGCTTGGATGCTTTAGTCTGGAGTGGCATTTGGAAATCTGTATTTTTATTTTTATTTATTTATTTTTTTGAGACAGGGTCTCGCTTTGTGGTTCAGGCTGGCCCTGAGCTCAGCCTCAAACTCACATCACAGCAATCCTCCTGCCTCTGCCTCCTGAGTGCTGGGATGACAGGCGTGAGCCACCACGCCCGGCACTGTGGTATGTGGTACTGATTGCTGCTGGGCATGAGTCTCCACACCCAGTATGGTATGTGGTTATCGGGGATCGAACCCGGGTCCTTGCGCTTGCAAGACAGGTGCTGGAACCACTGAGCTATATCCCTGGCCCGGGAATCTGTATTTTTAAAGCACATAGTTTAGGTGAATGTGATGTGAAGCTTCACAGACCAGCGGTTGGCCTAAACCTTTGTGTAATAATTCTGATATTTACACATAGTCTTCTGGATAAATGTAATTTCACATTTCATCTCTATATACTTTTCAGATAGGGAACAGAAAGTTCCTGGGAAAACCCACTAAGAACATGTCCTCAAAATGCCCGAGTGGAGTGATTCTTTGTTTTACCATATGATCTTCAGCAGCTGCGACAGCCCTGATCCTGGTTGGAAACACTGGAAAGCTGACCGCTTGGGGACCGAAGGTTTGCAGGAGCATGTTCGAAGGGCCTGCGGATGGGTGTATGGAGCTGAGCCCCTTCCTACCATCAGAGTCAATCGCTGTCACTGAAGCAGGTGCAGCTTTCCGTCTGTGCTCACCACATTGTGCTTATCAGATGTTCAGGGGTGTGTGGTGATGCAGGAGGTGTGGGAGCAAGACAGACATGAGGTCTGGCCTCTGGGGAAAGCCAAGATCTGAAGGCTCCAGAAGTTTCACGCTCCCACAGTAGATTCCGTCCATTACACGGTGCTTCCCTTATCTGCGTTCCCACATCGACAAGCTCTCACCCTGAAAGGGGCAGGTAGAAGGCGTAATTGCATCTTCATCTGTAATTGACCACCCTGCCCTTGTTAATGTTTAGGTACATCTGTCTCCAAAGCAGAGTATTGGTGAAAATGTAATCGGTCCTCATTTTTTATTCTCTCTCTTGTTTGACACTGAAGACCAGGTTCTGGTCAATAGATTTTTTTTCCCCCTCTCTTCACTCACTTTGAAAACAATCCACATTTTTTTCAACATCCTGGGATACTATCTAGTAGTCTTTATTTGATAGCATCTTCCGTGGGTTCCCAGAATCCTTGCAGATGACTATAAAATACTGAAATCTGTGCCGTGTGTGTATTGCATCTCTTAGCAGATGTGGACACCAGGTTTGTCAGGAGAAAGCCTTATGTATGAAAATAAAACAAACAAAAGGAAAAACCAACAGCAAAAAATACAACAGTAACAGATGCAGAATTTATTCAGCATCCCCAGAATCCTTGACAAAGGGAACCAAAGAAGCTACGTTACTTCTTCCGCTCTGATTAGCTTTAGCAAGAGGCAGATATCCCTCTGCTACACGAGTGAATTTTTATATTTTGGAGCTTTAGTGCCTCACAAAAGACCTAGTCGGCTTGCTGCTTTAAAGCAGTGCTCTCCAGGACAGCTTCCTGCAGTGACAGAGGTGCTTTTATAGGTGACTACTTGACATTTAAAAAGTAGCTAATGTGATTGTCTGAATTTTAGATTTTATTAAATTTTATTAATTTACATTTAAATTGTACTTACCAGCTACCATGTTGGATAAACCATCTTTGGAATAGCAGAAGACCAGAGCTGGGTATTTCCTATAGAGATCTATAGCAATCCCTTCTTTATAAAGCTGAAGATCCTAAGAAGGGAACCCCTGAAGGAATTCTAATACCTGTGGAAGCCCTGACTGTCAAAGGATCCTTTATAGAAACACTGGCGTCTTCCTCTGCTCTTGTGCATGATTTTCACAGAATGTTCACAGGGAATCGGGACTTTCCTGGTGACCTACAGGTTCCTGGTCTCAGGTCCAGGAAGTAACAACAACCACAGGAGAGCAGGAGAGGCAGCAGAAACTTGGAGTCAGGGTAGATGACTGTAAGTCTGGAATCTGTCCCCTCATTTGGAGAATGAGGAGTTGCTTTGAATGAGTTTTACTTCCCTCTGATTGTAGAACTGGGCTACAACTCCTTCCTAACTAATCCTACCCTCCTTCCTGAATTTAAGGATGGTTTAGTCTGAATTCCATAGGCCACTCTTATCCGGACATTTTAATAATCAGTCACCCTTAAGATGCTAATGCATGGTGGGGGCTTAACTACCTATTCCATCAGCACAGCATCTTCTCTCTCAGAGGAATAGTGAGGATGTCAGGTGTTTTGACAGCAATTCCAGAGGAGATATTTTTGGACAAAAACTTTTATTTTAGCCCCTATAAAAATAATTAAATAAATGAAAGATTCCACCTGACAGTCAGGAACAAAGGTCATAAATTTATTTGTAAGGTGAGGGCTGGGGATATAGCTTAGTGGTTCTGGCGCCTGTCTTTCAAATTCAAGGACCCAGGTTCAATCCCGGTAACCACATAACAATACTGGGTGTGGAGACTCACGCCAGCAGCAATCAGTACCACATACGCCTGTCATCCCAGCACTCGGGAGGCAGAGGCAGGAGGATTGCTGTGAAGTGAGTTGGAGGCTGAGCTCAGAGCCAGCCTGAACCACAAAGTGAGACTCTGTCTCAAAAAAAAAAAAAAAAAGAAAAAAAAACCTTAAAAAAATTTATTTGTAAGAAAAATAGCATTTTTATAGGGAATTGTAGGCTTATGATCTAAAACTTTTTATCATCTAGGAAATTCTTAACTTGAGAATTCCAGTTAAATTCTTAACTTAATTCACTTACTAAATTCATAGACCAATTTTCTTGACCCTCTCGTCCACAAATGCTCATCTATTCATCACTTTTCCTTTATTCAAATGCATTTGCATCCTATCAATCCCCCTCACACAGATTTGTAAGGGAGGTTTTTTTTTTTGGTTTATTATTGCTGTTTTCAAATTTGTAACCTATGACTTACACTGCTTTAATTAGATATCTACATGTCAGGTGATTGTTACATTATGATGGCAAGAGCTGCTAATTTGAGCATGAAAGTCGTGATGGAAAGCCAAGAGTCAGGGAGCTGACCTTCAGCTATCGAGGATACTCCAGGGTTGGTTAATTCACACCCACCATAGCCATTAGTTCTCACTCTCCTCCTGCATATTTACTCCTACACAGTTTGCCGAACTGCCAATCAAACCTTGGCTTCCAGAGGAGTACACTGCTGTGCAGGCTCAAGTGGGGCTTCCTTCTGCAGGGACTAAGACATCATTACAGATGCAATCTCTATTTCTCTCTCCAGTCTTGTTTATTTTCTAAATCTGAAAGATATGCATGTGCATTTTAAAAAGTATTCCAACAGCACATAAAGTTATTGAAAGAAGAGTTCACCCCTGGCCATCCGGCATTGCAGTTTACCTTCTCATTGATTCAGGCTTTGGAAATTCTTCCTGGGTACTGAAACCATATGGCAAGTTAATAGCAGACTTGCATTTTGTACTTGTCTCGAGGTTTTCTTTCTCCAGCTCTTCTGTCTCACTTCCTCTTTTCTAGCCCAAAGCAGTAATGATCTTGAAAACCATTAGGGGGCAGCTGTGACCAAAAAAGGAAACCACAAACTGAAATCTTAAGGGGAGTGATGCAAAAGAGAATGAAAGGAATGCTAAAGAGATAGACAAGCCAAAGAGAAAAATGAAGGGCAAAAGGAAGTAAATAATTCTGAGGCATTAAAAAAAATAACAGGAAGTGGTGAGTAATGGTATCAAAAAGCTAAAAGAAGTGTACATGTTAGGCGAGGAGTAATTTTTAAAGGCCAGGGATTTATGGGAGGGGTGTGTGTGTGTGTGTGTGTGTGTGTGTGTGTGTGTGTGTTTATTTTTCAAGCAAATATGTAGAACCTGAATTGGTTCAGTCTTGGTGGAAAGTAGGGGGTTGTCTCTTTGTGAACCAGAAGACACCTGTCACTCTGTACTTCACAGTCTCAAGACCTGTTTGAAATGAATGTCTTCTGAGGGTCCTCATCTATTTGGGCTGGTAATGTAGAGGGTAAGTGTGGAGAGGAGCAGCCTTTTCCTCCTGTGCCTTCTGAATGTTTAAGAATGCTTTCAGGCCTCAGCAAGGCAGGGAAATTAGCCTGCATACAAAGGTGTAATTCTATTTCTCCAAGCAGCAGAGCTCAGGGAACGGGTTTCTTTTGAAGCTGATGCCTAAAAAGCTTTCAGGTATACTTTGGGCAAACCTCCCCTGATTTCAGCAGGTTAACTTCATTAAAGCTCCGAGCTACTGCTTTAATGTTTTCTAACCACCCCCCCCCCCACTGGGGGTACATTAAGCGAAACAAGCTCTCAGGGGAGTTCTGTACCCTGATGTTTTGCATTGTGAATGGGATGCAGGGGCAACATTTGTTCTGGGATAATATTAAATGGAAAAGTGCTTCTGGAGCACAACACACATGCTCACTTTTAGTTAATGTCTTTCTAATCCAAACTTCCCCTCCCCAATTTCAAAGGAAATGACAAAAACTGAGGGAAATCCTTGTCTAGAACCACCACATCCAACTTGGAATAATTAGGCATCATCTGCTAATGATTTGCTAAATCTAATTCAGAAGACACAACACTCACAAGCTTTCCCAAACTATACCCAATGCTGTTCTGCAGGATCTCGTGAAAACTTGTTTCAGAATCAAAGGTACTGGCTCTGTCATCTTCACAGCTGTGAGATCATATGTCTACTGAAGACCCAGGATGGCCAGGGGCACCGTGGGTATGCCGAGATTACCGAAAGAAAAAAGCTGGGGGTGCCCTTACCACAGGAGAATCCCCAGAACTCATGGCAGATGGAGCTGGAGTTTATCAAGTGAGCACTGGATTTTCATGAATCAAGGTAAATTGTAACGTGAGCTATTTAAAATTGGCCATTTTGCAGCATTTGAGATTTCCCCAGAACCTTAAGTGAGAAGCTCTCTATAATCTAATTGGTCTTTAGTTCCCTGCTTCTATGCCATGGTTTCTTAGAGTTTAGTTTCTAAGATATTTGAGATGCAGAGTGAAAACTTCACTACACATAAACCTCTCTGTTGAGAAGCCTTTAAAAAGTATCCCCAACTGTGGTTGCAAATTTATCTGACTTTGTGTCACATTGATAGACTTTGGCAAGGATATAGAAGATAAAAATATTGCTCATTTGACTTTCCATTTCATTTGCTCATAATTTAGAAGAAATACAAATATTTTTGACCTTTTAATGTAACTTGAAGTAGGTTTTCCTTTTTCTGGGTCTGACAGTATTATCACAAATAGTGTGACTTTGCTGACACTGATTTCCCCAAGCCTTAAGAAAATGGAAAAGTTACACTTCAGGGCCAGGAATATTCAAAGGCAGGATAG
Organism: Petromus typicus; assembly: GCA_004026965.1. NCBI lineage: Eukaryota > Metazoa > Chordata > Mammalia > Rodentia > Petromuridae > Petromus > Petromus typicus. The sequence continues at coordinate 59 of PVIR01035203.1, read as the reverse complement.
CCTTTGAATTAATAATTAGTTTAACAATATAGGGTAGTGTGTCTTAGGGAACTTAGAGT
>PVIR01035202.1:5465-16748 GCA_004026965.1 Petromus typicus | reverse complement strand
TGGTGCAAAGCTGTGGTGTAGACAGCTGAGGAGGCCCAGACACCAAGTACACAAATGAACACCAACAATATAGGCTGGGTGGGGGTTCTGCTTGCTAGCGTAGCCCTGCCAACCCCTGCCCAGCAGGCAGATGAGCACCTTTCCCCAACAAGTGTCTCCTCAACACCTGTCCAAGTGCACTGCATCTTCCATGTCCCCTTCGGACTTCCGTCTCTCCTTATTCCTACATCTTGATCACTCTCCTCACTCGCCCATCTCTGCTCCTACATCTGTCACTGACTGAGGGAGTAGCTGCACTTTGCTTGAATGTCTTTCTGTGGGGTCGCACTACTTTACTGGGGCTGCTGTAACTGAGAAGCACAGACTAGGGGCTTTTCGTTGCCTTTTGCAGCACTGAGAGATTAACACTAAACTATCCCCGCACTCCCTTTTCTTTTCTTTTTTATTTTAAGACAGAACCTTGCTAAGTTTCCCAGGCTGGGCTCCGATCCTCCCACCTTGGCCCCACAGTGCTGCATTACAGGTGTGCACCACCAGGCCTGGCAACTAACGCTTAAACAATAGAAATCTATGCATCACGGTTGTGGAGGTGGACGACCAAGATCATGGTGTTGGCAGACAGAGCTGCTCCTTCTAAGGACTGAGAAGGACAATTTGTCCTGTGCCTCTCTCCTGGCTTCTCATGGCCACTGTTGGTGTAAGCAACATCCCAATTTTTACCTTCATGTTAACATGATAGACATAAGACACTTCTGTGTCTAGGTCTGGGTCCAAATTTCTCTCTCTATAAGGACAACAGTCATATTAGAGTAAAAGCTCCAGTAGGATCTAATCTTAACTAGCTACATCTGCAATGACCTTCTTTCTAAATAAGGTCACATTCTGAGGTCCTGGGGGTGGTGTGGGACCTCAACATATGAATTTTGAGGTAGAGGGAAAACTACAATTCAACAAGGGCCAAGACCTTAGTGTGTACCACAGGGCCTAGCTATGGAAGATACCCCACCACCCTTCTGTTACCTACCAATGACAAAAGTGTCCAGCTTGAGGACTGTACACATACACACACACACATGCACACGCATGCACACACACGCGTGCATGCACGCACGCGCACACACACACACACACACACTTCTGACAAGACAATGCTGTCGTTCTTAGCTTCTGAGGAGATGCCAAACCTCACAGCCACCCTTCCAAATCCCCCTGAAGCCTTATCATCAAGATGCAGCAAGCAAGATAAAGACACTATACCCAACTGACAAAACCCTTCCTGAGAAAAGCTCACCTATCTATCCTTAGGAGGCAGGAAGCTGGACAGCACATCACTGTTTTGAACTCAAGGGAACCCTGAACACACAGAGGGAGGAAAACCGATTTTCATACTCCATCCTTGAGCTCCAGAACCAAGAGGCAGAACAACTTCCGGAAGCTCCAGGCCAGGTTAGTGACATCAGATGCCTGTATTCAGGATGGTAAAGAGTATGTGTTGTGGAATAGGTCTAGAATGGTCCTCCAGAGCCTCCTGTGTTCAGAGGTGGGGTTTTGGAAGGTGACTCAATCTGGGGCACTACACTCAGCAGTAGATTAAACACAGTTAGTGTGCTGTTAGGACAGGGGGCCTGAGGGCATGGGGATGACCTGGAAGGGCCTGCTCTGTTTTCTGGATTGAGCATCATTTCCCAACCACACTCTTCCACCATGCTGTTTATGCCTTGGAGTCAGCTGGCCAGGAACTGAGCCCACTGAACCATGAGCCAAAATAAATTTCTTCTCTTTCACATTGCAGGTTTCAGGTCCTCTGTCCTGGAGACAGCCAAGTGATGAATAAAGCATCTGTCCATGCCTCGGACTATTTATGTTCCCATCCTGGCTACCGCTTACTGCTTCCCCACTGTGTGGACTGGCCAAGGCCTCAGTTTCTTCCTTGAGAATATGAGTGTGCTAAAAGCACCTATCGAGAGGACTTCATGAGAACAGAAAGGAGAACGCAAGTAGCAGGCTAAGAATGCTGCCTGACGTCTAGTTTGTGCTCCCACTTTCAGTTTCTCACCGACTCTCACATGACTCCCTGTATGAGCCTCATTGGTCACCATGGCTTAACTCATCAGCAGCTCTTGGTGACTAGAACAAGATTTGCATCTACGCAAGAGGTATCAATGTGCTCCTTACCTAACACTGTGCAGCAAAGTACCCTGGAACCCAGAGGCTTATGTAAAAAACGTTTGCTCTCCTAGTTTCTAAGTACCAGAAACCCAAACGTGGAACCTCACCACGCAGTTGTGGGTGAGCTGTAAGTCAGAGCTAACCCTCAACTCCTGGCTACATGGTCCTCTGCACAGGGCAGTGGGCGACTTGCCAGCTAGAGACAGCAGGGGGCCAGCAAGACAGTAAGGGAGACAGCACACGAGCCTATAGCTTGTGGTCTATGGGGGCAGTATTTGGGTAGGGAAAGCACAAAGTGGAGACTCTAAGGAAGTCTGTGCCAAGTAAAGTGTCAGTCAGAAGTCAGGCTCCGTTACGTACGCAGTCAATGTCTTCTACAAATTTCCTGTTTTGATAGTGGAATAAGGAGAAAGACAGAGGCAGAATTTAGGATACTAACTTTGATCAGTGCATAGAGCAATTAGCTCTGAAGGGCCAGCAAAGATTGACCTCAACAAAACACTTGAGTAAGCTGGGAGGAGGGTACTGCCCAAGGTAACAGCATCTCTCACCTGCAGGTCTTGGCAGCCTTTTTGCTAAGCATCTTGGGAGATGATCAGTGAATCTATACTTTACATCTACACATCAGCACATCAGAAACTACACACCAAACGATACTTCTATAAAAATGTCTTTAGTCCCACCTACCTGATTTGTGATTGTTGGGCCCCACTTGGTGTCTATCTCTCGGTATAGTTGGGCAGATGTTCTGGTTTATAAAAATCTGACTCTGTGTGAAGGTCAGCAGTAACTAGAAGTTCAAAAATTGCCAGGCAGATGGCAAGATTAAAGATCCTTCCAGAGTTAGTGGAGAACCGCAGCTGAGAGACTTCAGTGTGCAGTGGAATTCTCTGTTGTTCACTAAATAAAAGAGAGATAGAGACAGCTGGGCCCAGCCTTGTGGCTGACTCAGAGGATCTGGCACAGCCCCAGAATCTGCACTTCCAAAGAGGTTCTAAATATCATGATGACCACAATTTGAGAGCACTGGTGAAGGAAGAGAAGAACCCAGGAAGGAAATTTTCCAGCAAAGACAATCAGAAACTTCAGTTCTACCAAGACTCCTCTCCCTTAGCTATTTGCTGTGTGAAGTCTGGTAAAGTCTACACCAATACACATTCTGTCTTTTCTGTAGTCCAGCGTACATATTTGGATTGATCATAACACTCACTTTGTGGCTCACTCTCACCAGTGTATGGAGGTTCATTTGCTGAATCATCTATTCATTTTTATTGGTAATTGAACCCAGTGTCTTCATGCTGAGCTAGAACTCATCCTCCTTGAGACACGGTCTTGCTAAGTCATTCTAGGCTTGAACTTGAGATCCTCCTGCCTCAGCCTTCAGGGTGCTGGGACCATGTCCAGTCTATTTATTCACTTTTAATGACATAATAAACACCAAACAAAACAGAAGCTAGGACTTTGAACTTAACCTGCATTTATCTCCATGGGACTTATCCTACGTGCCCTACCTCCCAATATAGAAGTAACTGGTTAACCACTATTTCCTGTTTGATTATAGTTGTATTAAAGTGATAAACCATAGCACAGTCACACAGCAGAACAATGAGTAACAATCAAAACAAATAAACTCTACCAACAAGCCATAATATGGTGAAACAGGAATCATATATTATTAAAGGAAGGAAGCAAAGATTGCGTACTTACAATACCAATTTATGACATCAAAAGTATACACTCCTTAGGATGACTAAAAATAGGCACACATTTACAAACTTTTGTATTTAATCCTAATCTTTGAAGAAATCCATGAATCTTGCACAAGAGTCAAGAGCAAAGAAAAGTGCGGAGAAGAGCCCACCCCATGTATCCTCCTCAGATGCCCTAAGAAAGCTCATCCTTCCATCCTCCAGCCTCACAACAGTAGCCCTGAAATCAAAGGCTTAACGGATGCAGCGATCTCCACAAGAAGACACAAAGTTGAAAGAAACATAAGGAAGAACCGTGAACTCTGCTCATAACCAGGGAAATTCAAATCATTCCACGGCAACAACCTTGGCAAAAATAGAAAAACAATAGAATGGCAGTGAATGAATGTCTGTGACTATGGTAAAAATGACAGGCACAGATGATGCTGACAGAAATACAAACTCAGAAAGGAATTGTTTTTTTCAAACAGCTGTATGGTGAAATGTAGTCACAACTGGTGCACGCATTATACTCTGCAGAATTTATCCCAAAGAAGTAACTTAATACAAAGAAGCCACTTGGATGGCCCCCAGCAATGTAATGACTTAGAAAACCACAGGAGAGCAACGAGACAGTATGAGACACAGCTGGGGGCCCACTGCAATTCTGAAAAGGAAACATACATACGACATTTAATATATCAAGAAGACCAAAACACATTATCGTTAAGACCATGCAACAGGGCCTGCAAGGTCAGACACACAAAGGACACAGCTGCTGCGTCTCGCGGACGGTGCGGGGTTGTTTCTTCCTTCCTGCGTCTGCCCTGCTGGGCTGCAATTGTGTTTTAGGGTTTGACTGGCTCCTACCTTGAGAACTTTCGCAGCCCTCCTCGTCGCTGTTGTCCTGGCAGTTGTTCTGCCCATCACAGAGGAAGCTCTTATCGATGCAGAGGCCGTTTCTGCAGTGGTAGCGGGCGGTGGAGCAGAGCAGGGGGTTTCCTGCTGTGAAGGGCAAAGAGAGCAGGTCACCGGGGAAGCCCATGAGTCCCCCAGGTACCCAGAACCTCCTTCAGCACATACGTCCTGCTCAGGAAGCAGCAGGTTCACCCTCTAAGGTGCACAGTCTGAGTCCCTCCTGGGAGATGAACCAGCCAATCGCCTAAATGGGACAAGATCGACTAGAGCCCCTTCTCCCCGATGACTATGTCGGTGCCCGCAATCACATCAGTGTAACCAAGGAGGATGCTTCACCCGCCACGTGGGCAGAATCTGAGTCTCACCCTCTCTTTCCTGGGCAATCAAGACTGGAACGGCTAATGGCACAGGAGACACACAGAGACACAAAGTAATGCCTAAAGTAGACAACTCGCCACGCACGAACCTGTGCCACCAGAAAGGCACCAGATGGCCAGGCCTGATGGCTATCTCTCACTACAGACTAGCTTATTAAATCCTCAACTATTCTTTTTAAAAAATGTATTTTGCAGTACTAAAGATTGAACCCAGGGCTTTGTACATACCAGGCAAGGACTCTACAACTGAGCTGCAGTCCTGCTGCTTTTTATGTTTTGAGACTGGATCTTGCTAAATTGCTAAGTTGCCCAGGCTGGCCTTGAACTTGTGAGCTTCCTGTCTCAGCCTCCTGAGCATAACTAGGATTACAGACATGTGCCACTGCACACAGCTTCCTCGCCTATTCTTTCTGACTTATTGAGGAGAGCTCGGTAGTCTCAACTTCTTCATTGCTAGCATGAACCCAGTAGTCACTGATTACTTCCTGAGCTCTTCCTCCAGGAGGCTGCGTGAAATTCCTTCTTCTTTGGTCTTTTGTGGACTTTAAAAGAAGTAACAGATCTAGGTCCTTCCCTTAAGGACAAGGGTGGCACCCCGCCAGCGTGAGATCCACACAAAACTACTTAACACGCAGGCAAATCTGCAGAAAACCAGCAGCTCTCCAGTACAGTTTTCTTCCCTTTCCTGGTTGTCATAGCACAGTTCAAGAAGGCTTATTCCAGGGCTCAGCTTTCAATCAATGAAGCAGCCACACAGGAGCCGCTCAGCTACTTGCTCACTGCGCAGTCTTGGTCAAACTATTTCGCCTCTCTGAGCCTCAACTGCTTTATCTACAGACAGGACCAGCTCCTGACTTTGCAAGACACAGGGCAAACTAAAAATGTGGAGTCTGCTCTTCCAAATTATTAAAAGCAGTGAGGCCAAGTGCAGAGAATCAAACCAGTCGTGCACCCTTCTTGGCTGAGCACTGGCCCCGTATGACCTTGTTAGCAGCAAGCCCAGAACACTGATCCTGCTACTTACGGCATCAACGTCAGCATCAAATGAGATAAGGACAATGTGGAGAGACTAGTGCTGAGTGGATGTCAGGGGCAGGTCAGCCCCAGTGTCTCTCAGTGGCTCTCACATCAGTAAGGTGGCATCGCTCATCTGCCTCTTTTACAAGCTTCCCTGAGCTGCCGCTGAGATACACAGAGACCCCAGCTGCAAGGACCTGGTAAACTTCATGGGACCACCAAGGAGGTGTGACTATAAATACAATTAATGTTTAAATTAAAAAAAAATGTATCAGAGTGAAAGACACACTGCCATTCATTCAACTCAAAATATTCCCCTTACTGAAAATATATGAAGCAAAGGAGAGCGTTTGAGGAGGATTATTGTATTGTAATACATATTTTTATTTAAGTATGCACCACGCTCACTGTATTTTTTGTATGTACTTGATGCAGAGAGGGTAGAGTTTTGGTGAGTAGAAGAAGAGTAAGATTAAAGGCTCAGAGAGAAGGAATTCCTCTTTAAGGGAATGACCACAGAATTTTAAAAACAACCATTCAACCTAGAAAGTTTGATTTGAAAAGTCAGAGATGGTAGAGGGGTGAAGGAAGCCAGACCTTTCAGTTTAGCGGATAATGGACCAATGTAAAGTTAAACAACAGTAGTCTGGCCTAGAAATGGAAGATTTAATTATGTAAATCACTGTGGGCCAGAGAATGGTTCAACTTGATCAAGTTGAAACCAAAGTCTGACTTCAGCCAAAACCAAAGCGAGGAAACCCAAAACCACAGATTGCATTTGGTTTTTGTCCAAGGCAGCCCTGCAAACCCTTCTGCCCATTAGCATATCACCACAGTGGCCTTCAGCTTCCCTGGGACCTTGCAGGTCACATCTAGAGAGCCAAAGAATCAGTTACAATCAGTTCACTCAAAACCTGGCCCTGGACGGACATTCTAATTGCTCCAACATGGGTGACAGAGAGCCTATGCAAACACACTAGTGGAAAGCTGAATGAATTATCCTTGCTGACTTCTTATTGCTTTAGACCCTGCAAACTCATAGCTTCCCATGGAAAAAAATCATCTGTGTGTATGTTTACATATGGATCCATCCATTCTATACATGTTTGTATTTTTAGATGTATGTTTGAAAGCCAAGTCATGGACTGCTTTTAATGCCTACAATCAAAAGGTCTGATAGCCAGTATATATGAATTCTTGTAATTACAAAGCAAAAGACAAACCAATAGGAAAATGGATAAAGGACGCAATTATGCAATTGACATGACGACAATGGTGAATGGACATAAAAACTTCAAGGAATATGTGTTCCATCACTGGTAATGATGGGCACTTCATGTGCACTGGATCAGCCATGCTGAAGGTTTGAAATGAAGCTTGCTGGCAAGTATGGAGAGGCAGGTATTGAGGACTGAGTAGAGTGCAAACTGGTAGGTCCATCTTGGAGACAAACTAAGTAACATCTAGTAAGATTCCAGGCACTAGTCTACAGCCCTATAACTTCACTTTTAGGTACTGTAGATTATACAGAAAAAATTAGCAAAAATGTTTACAGAAGCCACTATGTGTACAACAGAAAAATTATAACTATTCCCCAATTAGATCACAGATATAATATGTAACATCATTACACTAGAGGGAATACACTAGTAGTATTCCCACCCATGGCCCTGCGGATGGAATTCCCCACACTCTACACCAAGTAAACTGTAGCAGGGCACATAACAGTTATGAGAGGCAGGAGGATCCCAAGTTGGAGCCCAGCCTGGGCAAGTTAGCAACTTAGTATGAGCTTGTCTTTTTCCTCACTCAGGGTCTACAAGCCTTGTGCTCCACTCCCCAAAGCAAGTTAGAAGGGAGAGCGGAGGCTGCTCACCACCGCACAGACAACCCGGCAGCAAGAAGTAAAAAGCTGCCAACTATGGGAGGGAAGAAAAAGCTTAAGAGAAAAACAAAAACAAATAGCAACTGCAAGAATTCCAGAGGCCTAAAATAGTTTCAAAAGAGCCCAAAAAACTCTAACAGAGCCAAAGACAACCCTGTATCATGGCTAAGTCTGAAAATGTGACCTAAAAAGGTGACTTTGATGTGCTACCAAAAAAGGCCCAAGTGCAAAATGGATGCAAAAGCTGGGAAATAAACACCGCTATGCCCTGAATTTGTCACTTTCCCATCACTAGGACTAAGTTTCCGACACTCACAACATACAGAAGGGGAGATTTATGTGGTTCATGATTTCAGCGGGGTCAGTTGCTGGCTGGCTGGTTTCAATGCAGAAACAGTACGAGGAAGGGTTCGGTGAAGGAAAGCTGCTCAGCGCATGGTGGCCAGCAAATAGGGAAACAAAGAGAGAAGGGAGGAAGGAGCTGAGGACGAGAGTATATTCTTCTGGGTCTCATCACAAGGGACCCATGGCTTCCAACCCGATGCAATCTCTGAACAGCACATTCACGTATAAATTCTTTAGTGGACTAACCTACTGACGAGCATAGCATTCTTGACATCTAATCATCTTCCAAAATCTCCACCTCTGAACACATGATATATTATGGGGACCCTCTAAATCTAACCCGAGGGCAAGTTGAACACAAAAACTGGAAAAAGATCCAGATGTAGGCCAAAGCTTCCAAACACACTGTATCTGTGACCTAATTGGTAAATGGTTGTAATTTTTCTGTTGTAGACATAGTGGCTTTTGTAAACATTTTTTGTTAATTTTCTCTCTAGAGTCTGCAGTAACTGCAAGTGAAGTTATAGGGCTGTAGGCTATGTGTGCCTGGAATCTTACTAGATGTTACTTAGTTTGTCTCTAGGATCGAGACAAATAACTTTCAGTTATTTGTAAAAGTCAAGAAATCAACCCTTTTATTTTCTAGTTAATTCTTGTTACCATTTTATTATGGCATATTTCAAACATATATAAAAATAGACTGGTTCAGTGAATCTCATGTATTGATCACTTGGCTATAATAATTACCAGCTCACTAACAATTTTCTCAGCTCTTCCCTGTGATAGGGCTGAACTGAAGCATACCCCAGATATCATGCAATCTAATCTTTAAATACTTTGATATATTCCTAAAAGATGTGGGGGTGTAAACAAACACAATACCATTCTCAATCTTTAAAAAATTAGCAGCAATATTTTAATATCACGTACCCAGCCACAATTTTAAATTTACCAATTATGGTAGAATCAAGAATCAAACAAGGTCTCTAACAATTCAGCCGGTTAATGAGCTCTTAATCTCATCTACAGGTTTCGATTCCTCTGTTCTCTCTTGGACTATACTGATGGATGAAATTGGGCCCAGAAGAGTCTCTTGCCTTCTGGCTCCCCATAGGGTCATTAACATGCTTCTATACCCCTGAGTTTCCTGTAAACTAGTAGTGAGATTCAGAACTTCAGCCTGTGTCAGCTGGGATGTGGTGGACAGAACTACTTCACATTGGTGACATACGTTCCAGCTGTATCACGTCAGAAGACATATCAGAATGTCTGGTTGTTTCTCTTCTTGCGCTGCTAAAACTGGCCTATGGGAGGCTTCTACCATAGATTAGAAGCAGGGTTACACCTCAGTCTGGCTCTCCTACTGCATTTCCTTCACAAACTTGGATGTGAGGTACATAGAAACTACTTTTAGACTCTGAGAAGTAATGGGGAGGGTGGATCAATTGGAAAAATCAAAATTAAAAACTATCACCAAATGGTGGTGTCTACCAAAATGTTTTGCCTCTCAAGGACTCAGAAACTGGAATGAACTCAACAGATGCACAAGAGACAGGAGCTCAGAAAGCCACTGCATAAAGCTGAGACTCATCCTCAAGGTGGGCTTGTGCACCAAGAATGTTGGGCAGGAACTCCAAGATGGACCACTAGGGGGCACACGTGCAAGAAGAGTCAAACAGCTCTGCATCTGGAAAGAGTTTGCAGCTATCCTAACTGCAGCCCATCCAGGCCTGGTGGAAATGTGTGGTATGATGCAACTGAGTCATCTGCCTAATCAAACAAAAATACAACCATTCTCCATGGGAGTTAAGACCCACAGGGTCATACATAATAACCCAAAATACCCAGAATAAAATCCAAAATCACTTGCCATTTAAAGAATCAGAGAAATTCCAGCTCACATGGGGAAAGATAACCCACAGATACTAACACTAAGATTACACAGATCTTACAGTTACATGACAAATTATTGTCATGCACAGACAATACAATCCTCTATGTGGAAGACCTAAAAAATTCCACCAAAGACACCTAGAAAGAGCAGTAAGAAAAAAAGGATTGAGATATGTGATGTACAAGAAACAGAATAACCAAACAGAAAATTATGGAACTGAGAAATTCAGTATCTGCACCTGAACCAGAGCAAAACACAGTTATATAAGCTTGAAAGTCGACCAGGGATGACAAAGGGAAGAATTAGGGAATTTGACGGATTCATAAAAATATACAATCTGAACAATAAAAAGCAAAACGACTGATAAAAACTGAACGCAGCCTCAGGGACTAGTAGGATGATAACGAGATCTGAAGCTGCTGCTGTTAGAATCCCATAAAGAAGAAAAAAGAGAATAGCACTTAAATATATTTAAAGAAAACATGTATTAAGTAAGGCAAAAAACAAAGCCCATAGATCCAAATAGTTCAGACAAGCCCAAATGAGATAAACTCTACGAATGCACAGCCAGACACCCAACAGCGTGATCTAAATACTGAACAGTAAAGACAAAAAATCAGCAAGCTTCAAAGCAGCTAGAGAAAATGATGCATCATCTACAAGGAAATGATTCGAACGATGCGAGGTTTCTCTCCGGAAACCAGAGAAGCCAGAAAACAGCAGAACGTTTACAGTGCCAAGAGAAAAGAATCGTCAGCCCAGAATTCTGCACGCCATAAAAAAATCCTTCGGGGGCCGGGGAGTTAGCTCAGTGGTTCCGGCGCCTGTCTTGCAAGCGCAAGGGCCCGGGTTCGATTCCCCGGTAACCACATAACAATACTGGGTGTGGAGACCCACACCCAGCAGCAACCAGTACCACATACCACAGTGCCGGGCGTGGTAGCTCACGCCTGTAATCCCAGCACTCGGGAGGCAGAGGCAGGAGGATTG
>PVIR01035201.1:0-16637 GCA_004026965.1 Petromus typicus | reverse complement strand
TATTTGCTAAAGCCTACCCATGTTTGTACATAACTCAATTTTTATTGAGTTATATATCAGTTAGAAGATGAATTTGACTTGCATTCATATGCAGATTGCGTTATTCACCTTTGACCCCTTTCAAAGCATACTTCTTATACAGACAAGTGTCTTCTCACAAGAGGGCCCCTTCTAACAGAACTATCAGTAAGACATTAAGTCTGGTAGAGGGTTTTTGTTTTATTTCTTATTTACATTGACCCCAGTTCTGCCTTTGTCCACCCGTGTCACTCTCTGCTGGTTCTTATCCACCAAACTGCCATGGCTTCCAGGCGAGAGATACGCCTCTTCATAAACGCCCTTTGGCCTTGGGCTGGGGACTCTGACCCTGGTACCCAGTCACAGAGGTGCCCACAGGGACTTGTTCTAAATGCGTAAAAGCAGATGAAGGGGCTGGGAACCCTTCGTGAGATCTGGTCCTCTGTGGTGCTGTCATTTCCCTGGCTTATCGTGTTGGAGCCTTTGCTCAGCTGTAGTTCCACCTCACCCCAAAGACCTTGGGGAAGGTGTCTCTAAGCTGCTGGAGCACCCAGAGCTCACCACAGACCCTGCGCAGCCTGAGGCCTGCAGCCCCAGCTATAACATCCTGGAGATCTTTGCTGTACATGGTGATTTTTTTTTTCCTGGCAAAAGTCTTTAATACTAAACTCATGTTATCCTACCAAAAGCAGAAAATGGCTTTCTGGAGTCTTCCTTGCTTTAAAATATAGCTGTAGTAAAGGCATGGCTCCTTCAGAGACAGAAGATGTCTATTTTTATAAGCCATTATGAACTAAAGTTTCGGTAACTAAGGATTATTTCACACATCATATGCCTCCTTCAGAAACCTTGCTGGAGTCAAGATTCCAAACCAGACCGTCCTTCCGGGTTTCCAAACTGCTTGTGTTTTGTTTTCCCTAGAGGCTAAGAAGAAACTCAGGAAGCATTGCTCTGGGATCCAGGCCCTGCCCTGGCCAGTGGGAAAAAACTTTCCAGACTGTTTCCTAATATTATGGTACAATATGGATATAGAACCTCAGTCCAGATCTCCGTGGCCATTTAAAACATGTCACATAATTATATTTTTGGTTAGGGAGGAGTGTTGCAAAATAAATATTTCCTGGGAAATGTTTGCTGACACCTTCGCCAGCCCCAGCGGGCTTCCTGGAAGGGTTTGGCCAAGAACAGGCCCCTCCTTAATGAGGTGCTGAACTTGGTTGAAAATTAAATATTAATTTTTTTTAAATGTTGCATTTAAAAATCCAAACCAAGGCCTGCATGTGGGCGCCGGCACTCTCGTGCTGCTGGTCTGTGAAATGTCCTGGCTGGCCAAGGCCAAGGCTGGCCCACTGCACCGCAGCATTCTCGCTTCTGAGAGCAGTCCACGGGAAATACCAAGAAAATACCAAGGAAATACCAAGAAGTTCTGCTTTTTCCCTTTTTCCTTTCCTTTCTCTTTCCTTTTTTCTTTCTTTCTTCCTATCCATCCATCCTTCATTCAACATTTGAGCATTTGTACCAGTATATGACACAACTTGATTCTCATTTTTTCCCATTCCCCACCCACCCTACACCCCCACCCCCAGATACATAAGCTTTGTTTCCTCGTTTTTATTACAATCACATTCTTTTTCCCCTCATTATTTACCCCTACACACTATTTCCTTTTAAATATTTTCTATTTCACAGTATCTACTATATATATATACTAGAAATCATTTACATATTTATTTTCTCATACCATAGAAAAGATACAATATTTACACATCTGTGACCTATTTATTTCACTTATGAAGATGTCCTGGAGATATTCCTTTGAGTATGAGTGACTCAATCTTAGCCAGAGTCTTTTTTTAAAAGACAGATGAAAAGCTTGACAAGATGACTGCAAAATCTCTAAGATTGGATGTCTGAAAGTAGCCAGGAAATATTTGAATACAAAAGTAAGGCTACGATGTGTGCTTGACTAGAGAGAAGACCACGTGGGCTACACTCCGCGTGGTGTGCAGAAAGCAGAAGACGATGCCTCGCCCATCCTAACAAGTACCAATCGTCAGATAAACTGCAATACCATATTTGCGTTGATTCATCAGAAAGCTAAGACCATAGAGACTCCGGAAGCCGGAAGTCCGAGGACAGCCCGCTGCCCTTGGGAGCAATGGGACGGAGTAAGCGCGGGCTTCCAGATGGGAATGGGAAGAGGAGACACTGGGTGCTACGCGGAAAAGCAAAAATAATTCAGCTCAAATTTTAAACATATTACTCAGCCACACGTGGTCCGCACAGGAGGAGAGCCGCCCTGAGGGCTACGAATGGCTTCACACCTGCCTAGGCGTTTCTGCTGGCCTCCGGCCACGGGTGAGAAAGGAGTGAATGCAGGACCTGGAGGCTCGCGAAGATGCCCTGAATGACACAGACCCGGGCGAGGGCAGCCGGCCAGACCTTCCCCTGAGCCCCTGAGGAGAGGCAGTGAAGCCGGTGCAGAGGGGTGCAGCTGCAGACCCCTCAAAAACCCATCCTCCTACCGCAGGGACACACGCCTACCCACATGCATAAGTCATACTGGCTCAACCTTGGAAACAGCCAATGTGCCCATCACCGGAGGAATGGGTAATAAAGTGCGGTACAGACACAACATGGAGTACCGCTACTCTGCCATAAAGAGGGTAAATGAGTTGTTCGTAGGACAGTGGTGCACCTCGAGACCATAAGGTTAAGCGGAGTAAATCAGACACACACACACTCTAATATTACATGGTTTCTCTTGTGTGAGAAACCTCAATTGTAATTAAAAAGCAAATAGAAGATAGATCGTAGGAAGGAGGGAGCTAGATCTTTTTCAAAAGGGAAGGTCAGATCAAGGGATAGAGGAAAGGGAGGGGAAGGGAAGGAGATAGAAAGGAACAGATCCTCTCAAGATCAAGGCCAGCCTGAGCTATATAGCAAAACCTTGTCTTTGAGACCAAAACAAAACAAAATACAAAATCATATCTTTCCTTCCCTGGGCCTGGGCAAGAGTCTACAAGAGCTCTCCAAGGAGGGGAGTGAAGTGGGTATGTGCCCTGGTGCGTGGCACAGAGCCTTGCCTGGCTGCCACAGGACAGCAGGAGACAAGACGGACTCACCTGAGGCCGAACTGGGGCCGCCCCCCACCTCCCTGGCATAGGTAGCGATAGTGGACTTGGCCCGGGATGGGCACAGGTGCAAGGAGAAAGGGCCTTTCTGGGTACACCCACAGAGCGAAAGCCGAAAACTGAGGGAGAAGAGGAAGTCTGGAAAAAAACTCCTGTGACCACACGTGGAACATGACATTGACAGTGCTTGTCCAAGCAGCGCACTGAGCACCCACACGACATTAGCCACCCGATCCAGGCAAGCAGGTCATATTGGTCTGTTTTTACATCTGTTGATTTTCCTTTCAATTGTACATGTTTTCAGAACACAGTGATGACACGTTCCTCGTGGGAAGCAGTCCTTGTATGTAGCGCATCTTATCTCGTCCCCTTTCCCTCGCCTCCTTTCTCCCCTCAGCACCTCTTGACCCCCCATTTTGAAAACATTTCTCTCTCTGCTTCCTGCTCTCTATGCTTCATTGTGCTGTTTATTTATATTTTGGGTTTCTCAGATTAAAAAACAATGCAACACTGAGGCTTATATTCCTGATTTATTTCACCTAATATGATGCCCTCAGAGTGCATCCATTTTCCTACAAATGACTCAAGTTCATCTTCGTGGCAGAGCAGTGCTCCATTGTGTGTGGACACATTTTAATCCACTCATCTGTTTATGGATACACGGGCCACTTCTAAATTGTACTTATTATGAATAGTCCTGCTATAAAGATGGATGTGCAGGGTCGGGGGGAGTTAGCTCAGTGGTTCCGGCGCCTGTCTTGCAAGCGCAAGGACCCGGGTTCGATCCCCGGTAACCACATACCATACTGGGCGTGGAGACTCACGCCCAGCAGCAACCAGTACCACATACCACAGTGCCGGGTGTGGTGGCTCACGCCTGTCATCCCAGCACTCGGGAGGCAGAGGCAGGAGGATTGCTGTGATGTGAGTTGGAGGCTGAGCTCAGGGCCAGCCTGAACCACAAAGCCAGACCCTGTTTCCAAAAAAAAAAAAAAGATGGATGTGCATGTATCCCTGTAATATGATATCTTTAACTTTGGGAAAGATACTTAGAAGGGGAATAGATGCATCAAATGAAATTCTATTTCTAGTTTTTTCAGGCATCTACATATCGATTTCCATAGTGGTTGTTCTGCATAGCCACCAACAGTTGTCTCACAGCCTCTCAGTATTTGCTGTTGATTTTTTTTTTTTTGAGACAAGGTCTCACATTGTAGTTCAGGTTGGCCCTGAACTCACCATGTAGCCCAGTCTAGCCTCAGACTCACAGAACTCCTCCTGCTTCTGCCTCCCAAGTGCTGGGATTACAGGTGTGAGCTACTGTGGTATGTGGTTATGGAAGCTCAAACTTGGGACCTTGTGTGCCAGATGGACACTGCAAACACTGACCTAAATCCCTGGGCCTGTTCTTTGACTTTTTTATGATAGCCATTCTTTCTGTGGTAAGATAAAATTTGTATTAATTTAGATTTTTCTAATGGCTAGAGATGTTGAACATTTTTCCATATATTTATTGGCCATTTGTACTTCTGAGAAATGCACATTTTTATAATATGTTGAAAATGCACATTTTCTGACTGGATCTTTTATTTGGGGGCTGTTTTGCATTCTATAGGTATTCTAGATATGCCATGTGCAAATAGTGATGATTTGATTTCCTGGTTTCCTCTACATCTCCCTTCTATCTCATTCTGTTGCCTGATTCTCTGGTTAATGTTTCAGTTGCTTCCTGAACCAAATGGTGATTGTAGAGAGGGAGTGCCTTCACTTTTTCATTTACCACGAGGTTGACAATCATTTATCATAAATGGCATGTATCAGATTGAGATAAGATCCTTTTATACCTGTTCTCTTCGGGGATTTTATTTTAGATGGATATTGGATTTTGTCAACGCCTTTCTCTTTCCACTGAGATGCGCGTGTGTCTTTGTCCTCATTGACCTATGTCTGTTGAACCACCTTTATGTTGCTGGGATGGTGCTTACTTGGGCATGATGTATGGTCTTTTTGATGATTTTTATTTATTTATTTACTTATTTATTTATTTTTGCATTTTGTTGGCCAGTATCTTGTTAGGGATTTTTAGATCTATATTCATTAAATAGATTGCACTATAGTTTTTGTTGTTGTTATTTTTGGTTCTTGTCTGGTTTTTGGAGTCAGGGTAATACGAGCTTCCAGTAATCACTTTGGGAATACTCCTTCCCTTTTGACTTCAGTAGAGTTTAAGCAAAAATGGTGTTACATTTTTCCGGAATTTCTTGTAGAATTCAGTAGTGAATTCACTGGGTTCTGAGCTTTTCTTAATTTGTTTTTATTCCTGCTTCAATTTCCTGTTATTGGGTTATTCTGGGTTTTTATATCTTCTCGGTTCTGTTTTGGTCACTCATATGTAACTAAGGATCTCTGTATTTCTTCTTAACTCTCCAGTTTATTGGAACACAGATTTTCAGAGTAGCTACTAATAGTCTGATTTCAGCAGTGTCCATTGTGATTTTACTTTTCTCATTTCTAATTGCATTGATTTGGGTTTTTCTTTTTTCCAATGAGATTGCATAAGGGTTTACCTAATTTGCATATTCCTTTGAATAAGCAATGCTTTGATTCATTGACTCTATATTTTTAGTCTCAATTTCATCTCTGATCTTAATTTCCTTTGAAATAGCTCTGAATCTGGTCTGTTCTTGTTTCTCAGGACTTCAGGCCTCTCACGAGGTTATTTATTGGGGCCCACTCTGTTTATCTGATGTGGACATCCACAGGTATAAACTACCCTCTTAGAATTGCCTTCATTGTGTTCCTTACATTCTAGTAAATGTACTGGCATTATGGCTCAATTCTAGGAACTAATTTCTTCCTTGACTTCTTTTGTGAGCTATTAATTATTTTAAAATGTATTGTTTGGGGGCTGGGATTTAGCTCAGTGGTTCCAGCACATGCCTTGCAAGCTCAAGGTCTCGAGTTCTATCCCTGGTAACCTCATACCATAATGCTGGGCATGGTGACTCACACCCATCAGCAATCAGTACCACACACCAGTGCCTGTAATCCCAGCACTCGGGAGGCAGAGGCAGAGGCAGGAGGATTGCCATGAGGTTGAGGTTTGCCTGGACTACATAGTGAGCTCAGAGCCAGCCTGAACTACAGAAGCAAGATCCTGTCTCCAAAAAAAAAAAAAAAAAAAAGTATTGTCTAATTTTGATATGTTTGTATTATTTTTGTGGTTTCTTTTGCCACTGATTTACAGTTTTGCTGTGCTGTGATCTGATAATATGTATAAATTAATTTAAATTATTTTGCATGTACTAAGCTTTATTGGTGAGTATGTGGTAAATTTTGTAGAATATTTTCTGTGCTACTGAGAATGTGTATTCTGGTGTTAAAGGTTGAAACTCTCTGTAGATATCTGTGACGTTCATTTCTTCAAAGGTTTGGTTCAACTATGATTTTTTGTCAATTTTTAATCTAGCTGATCTATTTATGATAGTAGAGTACTGAGATCCCCATTGTAATTACATTGGTGTTTACTTGATCTTTTTTGTACAGCAGTATTTGTTTTAGGAAGTTGGATGTGGTTGTGTTTGGTGCATATATGCTTATAATTGTTATATCTTCAGTTGAATCACTCCCTTAAGAATATATAATGTCCTCCTCCTTAATCTTCTCTGATCAGTTCTGGCTGAGAGTCCACTTTGTCTGAAAATAGGACAGTCACTCCTGCTTGATTTTTTTGGTGGGGGGAGGATCTGTAGTGTGAAATATTGTTTTCTATCATTTGGTTTTTAGTCTGTTTCTTCGATACAGCTTACTGTTGGATTTTGTTTCTTAATCTGTTTTTACAATATGTTGAAAGCCAGTTTCAAATAATGTATAGCTCACCTATAATGTAGGACCTTACAATAATTTGTTCCTCCCTTTCAATCTTTGTATTGATATTTATATGCATATAAGCTGCTATTATTTTTACCTCTGATATTTATCTTGTAGAATAATTTACAAATTTAAAATACATTTTAGTTAACCTTTATTCAATTTCCAGTGTTTCTTATTTGTTTGGATATATCTTGTATCTCTCTTTTTTTTCCTTTGTTTGAGGAATTTCTTTAAAAGCAGGCCCTTTTTGAGTGTATCAGTGGAATGAGTTCTTAGTTTTTACTTCCCAAATTCTTGGTTTATCGTCGGACTAGATGGCATTCTGTTTCTTGTTTCCTTCCTTGCCAGCAGCCTGGGAGGGTAGGGCGTAGGGGAAATCGCAGCCTCACCTCAGTGTTCTCATCATTCTGTGTTCCCATGGTGCCTTTCTCAAGACAGAGCCAATGGGGAGCCAGAGGCCAAGGAACCCACCGACATGGTTGGCTGGGGATGTCAGCCTGTTTGGCTGAGATTAGGGGCAAGTGCAGGGTAGCCAGCGGGGCTGCTGAACTGAACACTCAATTCAGCTCCGAAGTGACTGGCCTTTCTGATTGCCTGTTTTTCAGACGCTCCTGGCTGTGTTCAAAAGTGAGAAGACACAGGAAATCCTGTCGGTGGTGTCCTTCTGAAGAGACATCCCTTAATAGTCTTCACAGGTGTCTTCCAGGAGCCTCCACAGTGCTGGAGTCAGAGGAGGGTCTGGTATGACCCGGGGTCCAGGCCTTCCGTGAAGTCCTCTTATGATCACCATCTGCATGGGCTGTGTCTGAGGACTCTGTCTGCTGCAGGGCACTGACACATCTTTCCACTGACTCTGACCCTCGCTGAGGGGTGCCCATTCCTTCGGCCCTTTCCTGGACTCTCACACCTGCTAGGTGCCCTCCTGAAGGTGTTTTCACAGCACCTGCTGTTACCTCATTGTAGCTCGACTAAACAGGGACTCACAGATCCACAGCTCGAACCCATCATGGTGCTAGATTTTGTTCCAAATTATAAAGCAAATACAAAGCAGTAGGCAAGACTGAAGGATACTCTCTGGATGCTGAAGACGCTTCATGGGGCTGCAACGGACAGTTGAGTTTTGTGGCCCTGAGCACTGTGGAACTGTGGCACAGGACAATACTCGGGGGGCTGGGAAAGATGATTACCCTCAAAGCTCAAACTTTTCAACATTTTAGGTGGGAAAACTGCTCTGTGAGAGTGAAGGGGGCGGATACCCATGCTGCCAACTAAGCCCTGGGGGTGCTGTGCTGGAAGGTAAAAGACTCAAAAGGCAGAGGTAACAGTCAGTGCCCTCCAGTTACCCGAGCAGGGGACTACAGAGAATGTGCGACGGTGCTTGTAGGTATCTGGATTTCCCCCAGCGGCAGCCTGTCTGAAATACAGAACCACTGCGTATAGCACATACCCACTCAGCAGTTCATACCACATACCCACCCAGGCAGTGGACTCGGTCTTCTGTCCTAACTCCTGCCAGCTCTGACACTGGGTATTCTTCCACCTCTCTGATCCTGCTCCGTCGAAATACCAATGTCCCTCGTGGAACTGTTATGAGGGGAAAAGAGACTAATAACATAAAAACCCTGGTACTCTTAGCTCTTTGTTGACAAAAGCAGTTGGGGATTCAGGAGAGGAATGATTGTGAGCTGGGTGGTCAGGGAAGGCTTCCTAGAACATGTGGCTTGAACTGGGTCTGTGAAGATGGGCTAGGGACTCCTACAGAAAAGGGCAAAAGAAAGGGCCAACTAATACCCAAATTCTGGCCAAGCTAGAATAACCTATGGTCTCTGGGCCCAGACCACGACTACTTTGGTTTCTATTCTTCAATCGAGCCTCCCGGCTCAGGCAGCACCCTTTCAGTGGCCCCGCTTCCAGGTCTGGCTAATTCCCCTCCTGTTCAAAACCCCTATGATTTGCTACTTGCCATGTGGCCCTCTAATTCCATCCCAAGGCTCCAGAGGTGCAGATCTGCAAACCAGCATGATTAGCCCCCATTGCTGGCTTCCCATTCAGCATATAAATCTAGTGCCTGGGATTACCTCATGCCAGAAAACCGAAATCCAAGTCAGATGGTTAAGGCATTAATAGCAGTGAGTGTTGTAAAGACTCAACAATGCAAACCTTCCCCAAACGAACCATCCTGACCTCCCTCGCGCTGACAATGCGTATGTGACATCATGTGTAAATGAGCCTTAAATGTGAACCAGGTGCCGAGAGCTGTCTGGCGTCTCCTGGCTGCTGTGTTAACCACTAACACGCACGGGGGGATTCTGCGGCAGTAAAATGGAGCAAGACCGATGGCAGTGACCAGGGCTGGGGTGCAGCAGCTGTGGCAGTGAACATTCAAATCACGCCCACCCCGTTAGGCCCAGGGGCCCTCAGGCCCTGTAAGGCTTATTTCCGGCGGGCTGGGAAGCCCAGGGAATTTGGCTGCCTGCACTTGGAGACAAAAGCTCCCCATGCAAATCAAACCACTTGGACTTGCTTCCCAGCCTTGATTGTGAGCCGTTTTGATTTGTGTCGGCGAAGGAAGGGCTCTGAATCTCAGCCTGCGGAAGCGGTTAGCAAGAGTCAAAAGTCTATCACAAGCAGGTGCAAGGAGCTTCCATTCTATGTTTAGAAGCCACAGTTAATTTCCAAAAAGAGCTTCAAACCCTCAGGTGCTGTGATTGTCACCAGGCTGAAACTAGATCAAGTTCCATATTGGTTCATCAGGGATCCCAGATCTCTTCAGTGAGGTCTCCCCTCAGAGCAGGTCACGTGACATGCAGGCACTACATGATACAGAATTAGGTGTGTAACATGGTGAGGTGTCCCCACTGGTGTGAGTCCCAGGTAGGACAGAAGAGATAAAAAGGACTCAAAGTAAGTTAGGAAGAAACAATTCTTAAAAATCAACCCTGAAAAAAATGGAGGAGCTCTGGTTGTATTTTCAGATATTTACTGTTTATGGAGCTCAATCCCAAGTTATTAACAGGTTGGTCGTACTAATAGCCTGTTATGATCATCACTAACAGGTTCTACATTCTAACAGGTGTCTAGACATTGGAGACGGTGAGGACAACAATGACAGACACAAAGTGATTTCTCTTCACGGAATTGTCCTAGAAGTTCTGGCCGGGGAGTTAGCTCAGTGGTTCCGGCGCCTGTCTTGCAAGCGCAAGGGCCCGGGTTCGATTCCCCGGTAACCACATAACAATACTGGGCAGCAACCAGTACCACATACCACAGTGCCGGGCGTGGTGGCTCACGCCTGTCATCCCAGCACTCGGGAGGCAGAGGCAGGAGGATTGCTGTGATGTGAGTTGGAGGCTGAGCTCAGGGCCAGCCTGAACCACAAAGCGAGACCCTGTCTCAAAAAAAAAACCTAAAAAAAAAAAGAAGTTCTACACATGCTCTTCAAAAGAGGGGTGAGAACGAACATTCCACAGACCCCATAGGAGTTCAGCATCAGAGAAACCCTTTGTTGTCCAGAGCATGTTCTTCAACCAACAAAAGTCGCCTCGTGTACTGCGCTGCATAGCAGAGTTGTGCGTGGAGGAGAAGATGGGAGGCAGGTCCTGGATGTAGGATATAAAGGGCGTGGGAAAGGTAATGCCTTTCCTAAAGGGCACCACAGTGTGGCTAGACATGCAAGTATATGACAGTATGTGTATTTTGTAATGTGAAGAAATTAAATGTAGCATCAATGTTTTGGGAGTGGATTTCCAAAGGTGTAGTTCAATTAGGCCACACCCTAAGAAAGTAGAAGGGAGTGTGAAAAACTTTAGAGGAGGACGAGCTTTGTGGGGGGGTGGGCTTGAAGGGATCATACACAAGTATGGAGGAAAACACTCACGGGAAGTCCCTTAAGATAGCAAAGGAATATCTCAAAACTTCAGAAAAATACTCATGTCTGCTGGGCTGAGACATGGAACAAATTAAGTGTGAGTTTTTAGATGATGTTACTCTGCAGCTTTTGTAAGATGACGGTGCTGGTTCAGTGGAGAGGCAGTTAATCCTCCCACCACCACTCTGGATCATGCCTGGGTTCAAGGCCTTCGAGGACACCTGCCTTCTGCTAGGCATCAAGTGCAAGCTCAGCCTCGTTCCAGAATTCTCTACAACCAGCATCCGACCCTTCAGCTTGACTTTGCAAGTTGTTATTTTCACTTTGTCATTTTCAAAATATGCCTTGCATTTTTCCTTTGCATTTGTTGGTATTTTCTTTCTCTCTTCTCATTTGCTTTGTTTGGTTATCCTTCAATTTTATTTTAGCTGTAACTTCCCCTACAAAATCTTCCTTATCCACTCAGAAGACAGCTCCCCAAAATCCAACAAACTAATCAGTTCAGTGGAACGTTTTTGTTGCCAGTCATCTCCAAAAAAGTCTATTAGCATGATTAAAAACATGTTATTGAATAATAACAGAAAGAGTTTCTAAATAGAGAAAAGTATGAGCGGCTATACCTTATAACCAATATTTGGAACTGAAAGGATAACTTTATTGCCAGTCAATCTTCATTTTATTAAAAACAATCCAGGTATTGGTTCCATGAAGCCATGACTATTGCTTTGGGAGTGAGTCCCTACTGCAATTAAGTATAAAAAATATCATCCATCATAACTGAAGTGTGACCTGAATTGGAGTAGGACTCTAAGAGTTGATAAAAATCCACAAAGATTGGGTTTTTGTTTTTTAAAAAATTCCTTTACACACTACAAAGAAATAATTAGTATTTTGGCTTTTTAAGTTCCTACAGGACATTTAGAATGGCAGTCCTCACAGGCAGTCAGTCCCTGCTGACTGCTCACTGGGACCCTCTTCTGGAGGGCGGTACTGAGAGCAGACTTTGGTCTCCACGTGTTTATACTGTTTTGAGAACAAAGACAGCATCATCCAGAATGTAGCAGTCATTGTACACCTCACCTTCATACACACATTGCCTTCATTCACACATTGCACAGATACGGCAGCCTGGTGAACGCTCCGATGACAGAGCCAGCTTTTCAGAACACTTCAGGCAGGCTACTCACTTGTTCTTCCCCATTCTGTCCCTTGATCTCCGAAATTTCTTTTTCTTTTTCTTTTTCTTTTTTTTTTTGGAGACAGGGTCTCGCTTTGTGGTTCAGGCTGGCCCTGAGCTCAGCCTCCAACTCACATCACAGCAATCCTCCTGCCTCTGCCTCCCGAGTGCTGGGATTACAGGCGTGAGCCACCACGCCCGGCACTGTGGTATGTGGTACTGGTTGCTGCCCAGTATTGTTATGTGGTTACCGGGGATCGAACCCAGGTCCTTGCGCTTGTAAGACAGGCGCCAGAACCACTGAGCTAACTCCCCGGCCCCATCTCCGAAATTTCTGATGGTTTTTCCCACTTGCCACCTACGTTTTCCAAATAAGCGTGAAAGGGCAGGACCAAGGCAAGGATGACCGTGCCTCTAGTTGGCGCCAAGATACTTACGATATCCTTTAACAAAGTCAGGGGCTGATCACATCAGTACAGCAAGTTCAAACAGCTGATGACATCATCCTGGAACCCAGTATTTGCCATGCATCGAGGCCAAGCTCTCTGTATTTCTTCTTCTGAAGCTGCCATATCATAGTTTCAGAAAGCTCAGTGGCATAGATTTCTTCAAAAGGAGGGCTCATGATTTTTGTGACTTCTCCATCTCCAGCTCCTAAATCCAGAAGTCTGTGGGTTTTCCAATTGGAATTAATTTTAAGCAGACTCTGAAACTGATCTGGTGAAAACACAAACATTGAGCCTCTACCTAGTAACCCACTGATGGATACTCTGGACGTAAACAGACTTAAATCAGATTACACCAAAGAATGATAGAATTAGATAAACAACCAGGCTGATGTTTCAGTGCTGTTGTTTAGGAAGATCTGTGTTCCTTGATTAAGGTAACTCTGAGCAAAACAGCCTGCAGTGATTCACATAATTTCTCTCTGTTGCACACCTACCACTGGTGGGTCTCCTTCCTGCTGTCACGTTCACATACAGGGAGAGGGGAGCGGGCTCTGCAGCATCCACATCCTCCACGCCAGCCACAAGGATGCCAGGCTCAGGCACAGCCAGCCTGCCCACAGTCTCACTGGAGCTGCGGCCGCTAGCTCAGACCACCACAGGTGCCAGGGTGAGGAAGGGGAGGCACCGCCGCCTCCTCCTCCTCCGGCTACCCTAGTGGCCACTGAGGCTCCAGCCATCCTTTCAACTTGCCCATCCAGCCCTCAGTTCAGTGGAACTTTTAATGTCCCCATTCTCACCAGCATGCATCAACAATAGTGCTTTTTTCAACAAAAACCCATGGACAGCCCGGGGTGTGCATTTTGCGTGCAGTCGCCAAACTCCACCCTTCAGCACATCCATACTATTTATTATCGAATTCAAGTCACCGCCATTGGATCTCCAACTAGTCAGCTCTCTCATCACTAGGACACACCACCCTAAAGGAGAAGTTTAACTTCGGTCACAGCTTCAGGGGATTCTGTCCTTGGCTGCCGCCACCAAGGCAGAGACATCTTGGAGGAAGGGTGGAGTGGAGCAAAGATGGCAGACAGGAAACCAGACAGCAACAGTGCCAGAGAGGAAACAACCAGGAACTGCATCTAGACTCCAAGGACACGCTTCTGTGACCCCTGGGTTCCAATGCACCCACATGTGTGCTTTGCCAATCCCTGGTCAGTATCCAAGCTAATCAAGTTGACAGTAAGTAGACCACCACAGCCTACACCTCACTAACTGGACACCCAAACCACACATAGCTCCTTAAACCATACTTAATCTTCAAATACAAACAATAACAACTCCATCATTGCGCTTAACGTGCTATAACTATCTTTCATACAACTAAGAGGGAAACAACCCCTTTCCCACAGGCTCAACAGTTTCAGTATTTCTGAAAAGTCCAAGTTCAAATCTCTTCAGAGATTTCAGGCCAACTCTCATCCATGAACCTCTGTAAAAATAAAATACAAGTTAGATAATCCCAAAGTATAAGAGCCTGGGGTAAACGTTCCCATTGCAAAAGGAGAGAATAGAAGGGGGCAGGAAAGAACTGGATCAGAACAAGCCCGAAACCCAGCAGGGTGCACACCAAGTGCTGTAGCTCCCTTTCTGACACGTGAAGCACACATCTCTCCATGTGTGGGCTTGGGTGGCCCACCCTCAGCACCCTCCTGGTTGAAGCCCACATGGCCTCCCTCAGCATGGATCGGCTCCGAATCTGTAGCTGATCTTGGCTTACGTTTCATGTTCCTGCCATCTTCTCTTTGTAGAAGTCTCCACCGCCTTTGGCTTCATTCCCACAGCTTCACGTACTCCGTTCTCAGGAATATATCGCCTGGCTTCCCAGGCCTTCGCTGAAATGTGGGTGGAAGCCTCTACAACCCCACAGGTCTTACAATTACGTGGACAACACCAAGCAATACTACCAACTCTAGCAGCAGCCAGGGTTCTGGGAACTATGGCTGCAGCAAACTGAGTCTCCGAATGACCGAGCACAGCACAGTGAATTCTGGGGAACCCATTTCCTAGGCCCTTCTCAAGTAGGGCCTCCGGGGACTCTTTTCAAATGAAAAGTTATACTTTGTGACACTGGGGAGTGAGCTCAGGGGTCTTACACTAAACTAACCTACAGTTTACACTACAGTCCCACTCCTTTTTAAAATTCTTGTACTTTTTTTTTTTTTTTTTTAGGTTTTTTTTGAGACAGGGTCTCACTTTGTAGTTCGGGCTGGCCCTGAGCTCAGCCTCAAACTCATCACAGCAGTCCTCCTGCCTCTGCCTCCCGAGTGCTTGGATTACAGGCGTGAGCCACCACGCCCGGCACTGTGGTATGTGGTACTGGTTGCTGCTGGGCGTGAGTCCCCACACCCAGTATAGGTATGTGGTTACCTGGGATCGAACCCGGGTCCTTGCGCTTCCAAGACAGGCGCGGGAACCATTGAGCTAAATCCCCGGCCCAAAATTTTTGTACTTTTGACATGGGTCTTACTAAGTCGCTCACTTTCACAGGTCTGGTTTGACCTTGTGATCTCCCTGCATTCTAGACTGCTAGGACTGCAAGCATTCCGTGCTGAAAAGTCATGCTGTGTACCTTTGAGACCGCAATGAGTGGATCCTGCTGGTCACTGAGATGCCCTCAAGGCCTCTTTCTTCTTGTCCCTGTTCAGTGTGGTTGGTTTCTTTTTATTGACACTAATCTGTTCTGCAACCATATCTCCTTCAGCCCAGACTTTATACATGCTTGTTTTCTAGCCAAAATGTAAACTTTTATTGTCTTCATTTTGGCTCCTAATTTAATATGGCTGAAATGGCCAGCAGTACCTATTCCACCACCTAAATGTTGGGCTGCCTTGGAATTTCCACTGCCAAACATTAATCCGTAGTCCTTAAATTCCTCATACAAAATTTCAGGACCTAGGTAAAATATAGACACATTTTCCTGAGGGTGGCCTTTATTATCTGTATTTTTATCAGTCTTCTGGACTCCTGAGCTCCAACCAAAATTACCCATTAGGCACTCTTAGAGCATTTTAGGTTTTGTATAGCTGGCATCTTGAAATTTTTCCAAATTCCCTTTCCAGACTGGTTCCAAAGCCTTCTGAATCACACGCAATGATTCTCTTCCCAGTACTGACAGTCTGTACTGACAGCTTTTCCATCACTGAGACACAGTACCTGATATCCACCACCTTTAAAGAGGGAAGGTACAATGATGGTGGTGGTGGCAGTGGCAGTGATGATGATGATGATGATTTAACTCAGGGTTTTAGGAGATCCAGTCCGCAACTGACTGGCTCCATGGCAGAAACATCATGTGGATGGGCATGATAAAAGCAAAACTTCTTGGTTCATGGCAAGAGAGAAGCAGAACAAGGGAGCAGAGCTTGAGATAACGTGGCAGGGCCCACAGAGAAACCCAAGATCATGACCCACCAGATGTGCTTTACTACTTACCAACCTAAGGACGAGTGATATATATATATACCTATGGGTGCTTTATGTTTACACAACAGGGAAAAGCATCTGCTCCCAAGTGGGCCTGAGACAAAGTTCAGGAATTTTATTTCATGAGAATAAAGTTCTAGGTTGCTAGAGAGTGACTCTCGGAATTACTATAAACAAGGCTTTTACTTGTTGCTGTTGTAGTTTTCTGTAAGTGACAACAACGTGAAATGTTTAATAGCTAAATTCAGAAGTGATTAGACACATTTTAGGGGATTTGATTCAAATGGAAAACCTTTGGGGAAGCTGTATTTTCACTGACATTAAAATGCATGAATGTAATTTAGTCTGGTTAGAACATAAGTTGAGAACTATTCTGGATGAGTGAAAACAAAGAATTTATTTGAATGTAAATGAATGAGATTTTTGGAGAGAGACATGGAAAGTCTCCAAGTATTTTGCTTTTCTGTGAAATGTAAATATTATCATAGTGTAATCATTACTGAATGACTTTACATATATCATATAAACTTATGGAGCTTTATAGTAAAATGTTGTCATGTTTTTTCACCTAAATATACTTAGAATGTTTGCAAAATTTTATAAATTTATAAACCAGGAATTAATTATTTAGATAT